>CAIGRQ010342481.1:0-13504 GCA_903798375.1 Fraxinus sp. D2006-0159 | reverse complement strand
GTTTTCACTGTTTACGTTGATCTTGGGGTGGGGGGCCCAAGTTCGGGAGTTTGCCTCGGGCCCTTGGATTCACAGGACCGGCCCTGGTAATGTCGGTGGAGTAGTTTGAAAATGGTTTGCCAATATACTTGAGAAATACGATTAAGCTACAAAGAAAGAAGTTCTAACTTATTAGATATTGTGAGTAATTAAAGTATGAAAAAGATGCAAATACACTATATTGACATAATTAGCAAAGTTGAAGTTCAGTAATGATCATGGATATAACAATGATCACAACGAAATTAAACAAATATTTATATGCATTACCTTCTTTCAATCGAGCATTCTCCATTCTTAGTTGATTTTTGTACATGTAAAATTTGCATATTATGTGTTATATTTTTAGATAATGAGGGCAATGCCTGTTATTGGGAATGGGATAACATTGAGTTTGTTATCTTTTTTAGTGTTTGTGTTTGCTTGTTTGCGTGTAAAAGAAAAAAAAAATCAGAAAAAATAAGTTATGTTCAACTTTATTATCTAGTTTGTGTACTTGTGTGGGCTAAATAATCTTTCCTACCATGATGCATATATTTAGAACATTGTGTTAGACTATAAATTGTTGAAAAGTTGCAGTTAGGTTGTGAAACTTGATATTACTTTGCGCACTAGATTTATGTTTTGTATCATAAATGATTAATTTAATTCGTGCGATTTAATAGATTGAAAATAGTGGAAATTAGATGCTAAACTAGAAAAATCGTTACAATATATATTCTTAAACTAATTCTAGTTGGGGATGATTAAACTGTTGCGGGGAGGCATTGAGATAAATATAGATTTCATGTGTGAAGATTTTTGTGTGGATAGTCTAAGTCCAATAAGATTAAAATTAAGTGAAAATCTTAAGTTATATGTCCATTTATTAGAATAAATATTCAATAAGGGGCATTGAGCTAATATTTCATGAAAAAAGGGAAAAAAAATTGCAGTGATTCAAGAGAGAAACTACCCTATTAAAGATCACAATGGGACACTTAATGAGAATTTGGGAAAGAAATCTCAAAAAAGGATCAAGCTAGTACATGAAACAGAATACGCAAAGCGAATATGAATAAATAGGTGCATGAAACGCATTACCTACTTTGATTAAGTTCCGAACACTTGTTTGAAAAAATTAGACTTTTGATAAGAGATTGTTAGCCCAGTTAAGTCTTAAAGGTTAAAGCAATCAAAATATAGGAGAATCCTTATATGTTGAAAGTGTTAACTTGCAATTAGTGAAATTTGTTACATTTTTTTTTTCTTGTATTGGCAATTCTTTGGACAAAAGGATTATTGTAAAAGAATATGATTGTTACAAAAAAGTTGTAAAAGTCAATGAGTCTTTTGGAGGGTTGTATATATGAATTAGGAGTCTTTGATTTCGAGTATGGAATATGAAGAAAGAGTCGTCAGATTTACGCTAGCATGTCACTTAGCTGATGCTCGAGTGTCCAAACCAGAATCAGTTTCGCCCGCCTATCGCCTAGCTCTTGCTCGAGCAACGCACCTCTCACTCGCATGTCGCTAGCCTAACGCTCGAGCGACAGTGTTGTCCGAGAAATCCTAATTTGTGTTTTTCAAGAGTTTTATCTATCATATATACTACCCAAACTTTTCATATTAAAAATACTCAATGCCCAGTACGTTTTTGGGTGTGGTTGATCATTATTTTACATCCTTATATATGTGTTCCTAGATCCAAGAACACATCCAAATATTGAAATTAACCTTATGATTCTTGAGATCAATCAACCACAAGTTTAGGAAAAAGATCGAATTCTTATAATAAAAAACACGCATTTCCTAGATATCATTAGGAATGTACTTTCTCTATAGTCTTCAGAGATTGCTGAAGTTAGAGGAAGGTTGGACCAGAAGTACATGAAGAGTACAAGAATGGGGTGTTCTTAATGTTCCACAGGAGATGGACAATTCCAAAAGATCGAGAGACGATATGAGTGAAGCACGCTTCAGTGGGTCATGGAGATTGCAGGAATTAGATCAACGAGTCTACTGGATTTTCTAGACTGCATCATACTGTAAGTTCTTATTGTCTATAGTGGAAACTACTAGCTTGGTCCCAAAGTTTTTACCGAGTTAAAGATTTTCTCCGTCATCAAATTTTGTATTATTTAATTCTTTATTTATTATTGCAGCAATTCAATATAAGATAACTTGACTTGATTGACTAAAATTCTAGAACAATTAAAAAGTAATTTGTTGCTTTTAATTGATAAAATTAATTCTCCAAGTTTGGGGTGTGCATCTCATGAGAGAAGAAATGATATAATCAACCATTGATAGTTGAGATTTGAATCATTTTATGAATTTATTACGTTCTGCATGAATCTTCACACACGCATGTCAATTTTGAATTGGATGAATACATGGACGGATGTGGGGGGAGGGCCCGATCCAGTCCCCCAGGCCACTGAATTTTCTCAGGAAAAAAAAATATGCAAAAAAAAAAAAATGCGTACTTTTTTTTTTTTCACATATTAGCCGGCTTGTAATCCGGTCCTGTATCCATTCCTGGATGAATAGAAATTAACTTTAGAAATCTAATTTTGAAGCCATGCATAGTTTTAACACGAAAACTCCAATTCTAAAACCAACGATAGATTATCTACCCTTGTTTGTTTAATAATTTTGTTAAGTTAATCTCTATTTTATTTGAGGACGAACAATTGTTTAAGTTTGAGGTATTAGATAAGTGTACAAATATATTTCTAGAATAATTTTTATGAATTTTGATGAATTATCGCTTAATCATGTATATATTTCGTTTGTTAAGTAAAACTCGATGCAGAAAAATATAATTGGACAAAAGGAGAGAAAAATAGGTTAAAACAGGAGAAGTACAAAGTTTGAAGACCGAAGTGAAAATATTCAATAGTTGATTTAGACCACAAAATGATGATCTATTGGATGCAATTAGAAGTCAAATTGTTGAAATATAGTCAAAATATTTTCACAAATCAATCTTGAGTCGCACAAGTTATGCTCCAAATCTTCAACCTCATATTGAAACCCATTTTTCGTGTAGTAAACATTCAAATTGGAAAAATGATATTTCTAGAATAATTGTATCCTTTTGAGCTATCTTTCCAATACACTTTGAATCACTTAAATTAGATATTAAAAGAGAAAGATATGACAAAATTACTAATGGTTGCTTAGATCCACCTTTTCTCGTGCACAAACAATCAACAAACCCGGGCTTGAACTTGATGAATGGTGTGTACGTGATCAGAAATCGGCACACACATTGGCAATTTATGGCTAACAGTTCGATAGTTTACTATTTTGTTTCTAACTCTTTTGGAACCCTATTTAGATGCGATTTGACCTGATTTTCGGCTCCTATGAATGTAGACTTTGGGCTAACTTTCAAAGGATCTCTCTAACCTCTTAACCTCTTATTATACATACATATCATAAAACTCATCAAAAACAAGAATCATAATTCACATCTTTTGGAGAGAATATCAACCTAACAGGGAATTGAAAGCTATTTACATTAAGAACTTGAAAATTTTGAGATTGGAATTGAAGATCAAGATCTCTTGCATTCATTCATGTTTCGGGTGACATTTATTCATTATTCTTCTTCTAATTTATATAATATCATGCTATGATAGATCATTGTTTATATTGGATGAAGATAAATCATTTTGCTTATTTATTTTAATTAAAGACAATAGTTTAATAGTTCTTGTTTTCTTGATTAATCTTTCATTCTCGTTGCATTATTTAATTGATTGACCACCAGTTAGTTAACTAGTTTCTTATTGTAACGATAATGGACTCATAATAAGTTTAGAACACTGGATGATTAACACATATGCAATAAATGTTAGGAATAACATATATCGTGCGTACAATATTATTATTAATCGTGTGTTTGAATGCATTCTATTCATATAAATTCAAACTAGAAATAGGAACGGGACGCATCTAGAATGGACTTAACTTATCTTGAAAAAGAAAGTTCAATACTATATAGTTATCGATTCATGTTAAGAATGCACGAATAAAACTGGATTACATAATTAACAATTAAAATAGATCATAACAATATGTGGATTAAAAAATCCAATACAATCATTCCATTTAAGTTTAAAAACCAAGCTTTTACTTACATTTTAGTTAGGATAATCACAAACAATAATCCCTTTTGTGTTACATATTTCGAATTTAATAGAAAAGTAGTCCAGTTGAATTAGAATTTATTCTTTGCGGTACTCAGATCATCACAATTATTACTTGTCAACGATTTTGGATGCGTGCGAGATTTATTCGAACACGATTCGCCACCATTAAAAAAAAAAAAAAAAAAAAAAGATTATTATTATTATTTGCATTTTTGCTCACTGCAGCTGCCTTCAACCCTCGCTATATATCGATACCACACAATATGCTAGTTAGTAGTATTGTAAAATCCCATTATGTTGCATAACGTGGTCAGTTTCTAAGGACGGCTATAAACTGATGGAGAGAGCTATATGATAGGTCCGTTGCTTTAAATTTGTCACTGTTTTAGGTAAAACGAATAACGAACCTGCAGGTCCATTTCCTTCAATTTGAAATCGACTGTGCTGAAGCCAACAATTGAAGTAATTATCATTATAACATATAATTAGTCGTAAGGGTTAAGAAATATATATCATAATTATGCCTCGAACATGAAAGACAAAATCCAAAATTTGCCAAAAATTTCAAAAAAAATATGTACTAAGATGTTGATTACTAATTTATACAATTAAGGTTTAATGCATATATACTCAACCAACTAAACATTCATTTTAAGATTTTATTATTTATGACGATTCTATTATCTCGTAAATAATTTTATTCACGATGAAAATATGATCGTCGTGTAAAAAAAGTGACACAAACATATCATTTACTTGTAATGAATAATATCTTTCATATTTCCATTAATTGGTTAATTGCCCACATTTTTCATATCATACATTAAAATTGACAGTATTTGATTTTTGGACCACTAATTCCCTGGCCTACAAGTTTAATATCTTAGAAAAAAATGTCATTTCAGTCGGCCAAAAAGGACTTGGTTCCTAATCATGGAGAATATAGGCTTCTTTTTCTTGATTACATAGAATATGTAATTATTGATGAGCACATGCATGTTATAGTGGAATTGCATAGTGATTAACAAACTTTTTTGTATTCGAAAACGACACTGGAATTATAATTTTTAAGAAACATTACACGTCTTTGAAAAAAAATCTTTTTATGATTCATAAACAAGTTCAAACTATACATTTTCAACTAATCGAAAGTTTAAAGTCGTAAAATTCGATACCTCTATTATTGAACAACTTAGAGTCATGTGGATAGACTTTGTAACAATTTGGGTTTATACATAAGTCGTTAAATCATACATATTATTCGTTTTGGGAGAGTCGTATTTTCGGATTCGTATTCAAGACCTATGTTCCATTGATATTAATATTCAACTGAAGTGTCTGATAAGGCGGATGTATTGAGTTCGAATGCGAAAGACGTGAAAGAAATTCGTGAGGGATAAAATAGACATAAACTCTATCAAAACAGACAATATGTCGACATAGGTCCACATCACCGAAAATTGAATACAGAATTATGTGAGATCACACCCTATTTTGGGGTTTACTCGAGGTTCATTTCAATCCTCTTCCATACAAATAGCCAAAGATTTGTTTCCTCAAGTGTACGCGTGAATCATACATGGCCACCAAATGACAAGACTTTGATCCACTTTTTCCGCCGAAGATTCATTGCAAAATAGCAAAATCCCGAAAAAAATCTACATCCACACAAGTGTCGTGTTTCCATCACATATTCACATATGATTTGTAAATACATATCAACAAATAATAAAAGAGATAAGAAAAGTTAATTTTTTTATCATCAAGACTACGACCCTAATCGTAATGCATACAACCACTTCATTCATGATAATATGTTTGAGCCGTGTAAAATTGAGTTTTGTAATAGTGATTTTTTCAAAAATGTGTGACTAGAAAGTAAGGGAAAAAATTGAATTTACGTTCAAATTATTTTATTGAAATGATGGGATTAAAAATGAGTTTTAAAAGAACGATTTTTTTGAAAAAAAAAAAAAAAAAGATCTCAGGGGTCCCATCGGATCGAAGAACATGCATGTGAAGGACCACATCATGTTTAAGTAATTTTTGAATTTACTTATTTTCGACTTTATTCAATAAAAAATTATTATTTTCAGAGAAAATAAGCTTAGAAAAACATGCAATGGACACGTAGCAAAGTTAGTTCCGACACGTCTTTATATGTCAAATTTTAGATAAAGAAGTGACCGAACGCTAATTTAGAATGCAATTAACGTGGGGTATCCATAATATATCGGTCAACTCATGTCCAAAATGACAAGCCCACCATTACTCACCAAATATCCATTAAAATTTTGCTGAGTTCTCAATGATAAAGAAGAATGCACCCCCACAATTAGGGAGACATCAAAAGAGGTACAAGACCAGGCAAAGCTATTCCACTTTTATGGCCAAAGAAAGTTGCTGAGGCCATCTCTCTCGACATAAACGAAAAATGACTCAGCTTTGCCGAAAAATGTTTCATTTCAATGTCAAGAAAAGAATCCTCTGGCGGGTCTCGATGCTCCGGTGGTATCTCAACACGCTTTGGAAACGATTTCTTGCTTGCTTGGTCGGAAAGTCTTCAGTTCGGTATAGACAATTGCCAACCGCAGCTGCCACCGTCTCTTCCTCTTTATCGCCTCTGGTGGATACCGCTGGCTTGTCCTCCACGAATATGACCTCAACACCACACTGCTTCTGCAATCCCGACAAAGATTCATCGGATCTAGTTTCTTTGAAAATCAGTCTCTTGGGGGATGGTCAGATTGGCAAGACAAGTTTTCTGGTTAGTACGTCTATCCGATCTAACATATCAAATGTATGAAAATATTTTCATAGACTACAAATCTTTTATGGATTGCTATATATGTCTGATGTTGGTTTCATTTGTTTATGTTGAAGACCAAGTATGCTGGGAGAGAAAAGGGGCTTAAAGAATTTGCAATGACAGGAATGAATCAGGTGGACAAAACATTGTGTGTGAAAGGAGCACACATTTCTTATAGTATCTGGGAAGTTGGAGGTAAGCAACAAAAATCACATATTCTGACAAATACAATACCAAGAGATAGAAAGTTTTGGGTGCCAATATTCGATTGCATTTTAAATAATGCAGGCAATGTTTCTACTGTTGATGACAAAATTCAAGCAGCCTGTAAAGATTCAGTAGCAATGTTATTTATGTTCGATCTCACGAGTCGGTGCACCTTGAACAGGTAACAATCTCAATTCATCAAGAAAAAAGATTAAATTTCTCAATAAACTTGTATGAATGTTTGATGTTTCTGTGATTACAGTGTAATTCCATGGTTTCAACAAGCCAGGCAATGGAATCAGGTAAAACAAAATTTAAATATAATGCATTTTTAAGTACAATGTGTTCTTAACTGATAATTAAATCTATGATCATATTGCAGACAGCAATCCCAGTTATAATAGGGACCAAGTTTGACGACTTCGTCCAATTACCACTAGATTTGCAGTGGACAATTGCAAGTCAGGTAAAAACCACAAAACATCATTCATATTTTTATATAAGAAGTAGAAACAAATTCATGAAATCAACTTTGATTCCATCACAAAAAGTGTTAAACAAAAACAAGGATAGACTAGAATTCGTATCACTGTACTCTTAACAAAATGTTATTTATCTCCTTTTCATCTGTTGATTCTACTCCGACTACCCAAAGTCCTCAACATTCGAGATACAAAATACTAACACGAGTTGTATGTATGAAAACAGGCAAGAGCATATGCAAAGGCACTGAATGCAACATTGTTCTTTTCAAGTGCAACCTACAACATCAACGTGAACAAGATCTTCAAGTTCATTACAGCAAAGCTCTTTAACCTACCATGGAACTTGGAGCGTAATCTCACTGTTGGAGAACCCATCATTGATTTCTAGTTTCTGACCTGATGGATACGCTTCTTTCAATGACCGTCATTGTAGATAAAATTACTTGTTTACAACTGTATCAACCAGTCACTGGATCTCTACAGTTTAAGATAGGACCAGTGAATTTGTGTTGTTATGACACTCAGTGAGTTCTGAGTTCATCGTGCACGGGTAGGCACAGAAGGTTTCCCTTATTTTTCTCTTCAAGGAATAGTCATTTTGTACTATGAGCTGAATAAGATCGTATGCTTGTTTGATGTTCTTATTCCAAGTAATAGCACATAATTGGACACAACCTAGACAATGTTTCACAGAAAAGATAAAAATGTCTCTTATGGTGAGATGAAAAAGAACGTTTTCCATATTGAAGAAACTAGGCAAGCAAACCAGTGAAACCTCAATTGAGCCAAGTCGTGGACCAAAAGACTCTGATAGAGAGCCAATGGCAGCACAACTAGTCCATGGTGACAATTAGCAGCTTAACTTAAGAAAATCTCGAGAGTGAGTATGTTACCCACAAGTATGTTTGGCGATGCTTCCCTTATTTGATACCCATTATTTCCAAAATACATTTTTCCCTCTTATTTTAAACCACGCATTTTTCATTAGAATAAAATTACACGCTAACCGAAAACTTTTCTTTACTTTTTAACCACACATTCTTCGACAAAATACTATTCTAAAATGCACTTTGGGCAAAAAAAACAAAAAAAAAAAAATAGGGCTCAAACAGGTTTCATCGTGCACGGGTAGGCACAGACGGTTTCCCTTATTTTTCTCTTCAAGGAATAGTCATTTAGTACTATGAGCTGAATAAGATCGTATGCTTGTTTGATGTTCTTATTCCAAGTAATAGCACATAATTCGACACAACCTAGAAAATGTTTCACAGAAAAGATAAAAATGTCTCTTTGATGGTGAGATGAAAAAGAACGTTTTCCATATTGAAGAAACTAGGCAAGCAAACCAGTGAAACCTCAATTCAGCCAAGTCGTGGACCAAAAGACTCTGATAGAGAGCCAATGGCAGCACAACTAGTCCATGGTGACAATTAGCAGCTTAACTTAAGAAAATCTCGAGAGTATGTATGTTACCCACAAGTATGTTTGGCGACGCTTAAAATTTACTTTAAGCCCTTATTTGATATCCATTATTTTCAAAATACATTTTTCCCTCTTATTTTAAACCACGCATTTTTCATTAGAATAAAATTACACGCTAACCGAAAACTTTTCTTTACTTTTTAACCACGCATTCTTCGACAAAATACTATTCTAAAATGCACTTTGGGCAAAAAAAAAATAAAAAAAAATAGGGCTCAAACAGGCGCTAAAAAAATAAGTCTTGATATGAATAGTGTTTTTTATTGGTGAAAGTGGAAAATAAATTAGTTGCTTAAAAAAAATATCACTGTCCACTTTGTAAAAAGTAGATTATCTAATAAACATATTTGGAAACAAAAAATTACTTCTTTCTAAACTTTGTCAAACATGCCATTGAACAGATGTTATAAGAACATCAAATAAGGCAACCTTAATCATGATTTCAGATTGCGATTACTTTCTTGTTAAGAGAAATTTTTTTAGATCTGAAGGCACTTATGCTTCGGGTTAATAATAATGGTGACAAATTGCCAAGAAAAACAACATTTTCTGGAGGTGAACGATAGGCTACCAATTAAGTTCAAATATTCTTGAAGGGCCAGGAAGAATGGAGAAGCAGTTGAGTGTAACCAAATCTGCTTGGCAGGCAGGCCAAGTAGTTACAGCCTTAAAGGTCACTTATAAATAGGGCGGGAAATGAATGTAGAAGGTAGGCAAAAGTTTGGCAAGTAGTAGTTGCAATAGGAGAGTGATAGTCCTCTCGAAAGGTTATTGAGCGTCTCTTTTTATCACTGTAATCATCTTATTTTCATCAATATATTGCTGCTGTTCGATTCTCACAATCCCGTTAATTTACTTAAAGGTTTATACTTATCAATTGGTATTAGAGCATTACTTCCTGATGGCACAAAAGAAAACTGAAGGCAGAGTGGAAATCATGGAAAAAGAAATGGAAGAATTAAGGTCAGAAATGCAAAGGTTGCCAGGCTTAGAAAAATCAGTAGAACACCTATCTCAAAGTATGGCCAAAATGATATAGTCCATGGAAGAAATCCAGCAAATTATGGCAGCTATGTTCATACTCAAAACCACAGTANATCATGGAAAAAGAAATGGAAGAATTAAGGTCAGAAATGCAAAGGTTGCCAGGCTTAGAAAAATCAGTAGAACACCTATCTCAAAGTATGGCCAAAATGATATAGTCCATGGAAGAAATCCAGCAAATTATGGCAGCTATGTTCATACTCAAAACCACAGTAGACAGAGGCACGGAAGGAGAAGGGACTGGTAATGCATCCAGGGGCGGAGCCAGAACGATACGTTGGGGTGGGCTGAGATTTAATGTTTTTTTTCCTTTCAATGAACTTATACCATAAAAAATGCTCTATATCACTTGAAATTTAATTTAAAATGTTAAATTCATAACACTCATAATAATGTGGGTCAGAATATATTTTGGGAGAATCATAACAAAGTTCTATTAAATATATTTTTAACTAATAAGATTAAATATAGAGCATATTACCTATTTTGATAATAACATCTATTTCATGGTCGAAATAAATAAATCTTTAACTCACAAATATAAACAAGTAATATATGAAAAAATACATTAAAAAAAATTTAAGTACTTTTAAGCTTAGTCAAACATGTGACATTTTATACTGTTCAAATATATCATTTATCTTTTTTTTTTATAACCGTGGTTGTCCGGATCAACTTGCTCGCACCTCGACTAATCCCACGAGGCCCTGAAATTTACGACCGGGTACTCACTTGAGTGACTTTAAAGATACTCGAACTAGTGACCATTGAGGAGCAAACTCAAAGCCTGATCAATTGAACAATCTCTCAGGGTTAAAATATGTCATTTATCTTTAATCAATAAAATTATTTGTTATATAATAAATTATTTTGATTATAAGTGAACTCTTTTTAAACTTAGTTATATATGTGTGCGCGAAATAAAATACCTAATTTGGTAACGAGTTATTTGTGTATCATGAATATGAATAAAATAAATATGTAATTGTTGTAGGGGCTTGAACTAAATTAATTGAACATTGGGCTTGGATTGGGAATAAAGTTAGAGAAAATTACCTAAAACCCTTTTTTTAAGATTACAATTCAAAAATCAGGTGATAAAATATACATTTCAAAAATCTGGTGGTAATTAGAATTATTAATGGTAATTAATAAAATTTGTTTCTGTCCCAAACCCAGAAGCCAGAAGCCCTCTTTCTTTCTGTCCGTATCTTCTCTCTCTCTCCATCCCTTCGCCTCCAAACGAAAAACCTGTCTGACCCTCTCTTCCTCCTCCACCTCATCCTCATCCACCACCACCAAACAATTTTCAACAATACACTTCCATTAGAGTTTCAAACCAAACCCGAAGATTGGGTTTGAGGAAATGGGTCTTGTCTCTGACCCTCACTTGCCTTGACGGTTCTGGTAGAGAAAAACTGAGGCAAACTCCGAATAGTTGACGCAAGGCCTTGGTTTCGATTCTCCATTTGAATGGACGGATATATTTCATCGAAGCTCGGCTCATTAGATTCATCTTTTCAATTTTTGGATTTTCAATTTTGGAGAGCTATGACTCAATTTTCGAGGCAGCAGATTTTGATTGAGAACCTATTTTGATGTTATAGGACCATTAATGGGATCGCCTTGGGGAGTAAATGTTATTTGGATTTTTCATCAGCTGCTTCAGTTTGCGATCTGTTCCTTCTTTTTTTCATTTCCTTTTTGTTTCAACTTATGCATCGACTAGAGGGGCAAGGTGGTGGGTCACCAAAATTGAGCACCAGTTGCAGAGCATTCGAGTAGTCAATGGTGCTATTGCACTGGTTGTTGTCGTAATTTGCTTGGAGGTCAGAGTTGTTTTCCATTCTACGTTCAAGATTTTGTTTTCATATAAAGTTTTCGAAACTGAGAAATCAATAGTGTTAAATTCAATTGTCTCAATAATTAGCATATTCGACATCTAAAACCCTTCTTTGGTGAAGTGGCTTAGGTAAATGAGCTTGATAATGGTAATGTATTTCATGTGGAAGATACTGCTACCTGTGATGAATGTAGCTCTGAGAAAAGTTTTGGTGGTGGTTCCCTGCTTAACCATAAATTCTTTGTTGTTCCGGTGAAAATTGTAATTCCTGAAGCATGTTTGGTTAAGCTTAATTAAAGTTTTTTTGAAAGTGACTCTTACCTTGTTACTTATTTTCAACTACGATCACTGTTTTTTTTTTCAATATTATATGGCTTATAAATAATTTTTTGGATATGAATTCAAAGAAAAAGTAAAGTCTTTGAAATTGTTTTATCACAAGATTGATGCCTCTGGTTTTCTTTGGAAGTAGCAGGTTTCAGTCTCAAAAATTCGAATTTTCATTGAGGTTTAATCTGACTAACAGAGAATACATATACACATTCATCTCAGCCGACAAGAATTCTTGTCTCTCCACTAAATGAGTAATTAGATGCCATAAAGCCAAAGGTAGCATAATAATACTCTAATCCATTATTGTACTTTTCTACCATCTTACCTCACCTAAAAGTTGGAACAACATATCATTTTTCAGTTTTCACCTTCAACTGATTGTCAAGGTGGGTGGATAGGTGAATCTAGAAAAGGTAAAGGGAAAAAAGTCGATTTCTGATACGCCAAGTTGGGGTGTCCACGCGTGTGAGAGTTCAAAATGCGTGCTTATTGCTCTTGAAAACTCTACTCACTAAGAAAAGATGCCAATACGTGTAGACACTGACGTTTACATGCGCGAGAGTTCGAAATGTGTTCTTATCGCTTCTTGAATAATCTACTGGATGTTTTAGAATAGGCTGGAAGAGAGAGCAATAGATAAAAAACAATATAATGAATTGCAAAGAATCTAATTGCTTTATTTCATTTGATTGTGACTGGTTGTTAACGAGACACTGCCCGTGTCTCCGTGCTTAATTGAAACTGATTGTGACTGTTTGTGACCGATTTTGTGTTAATTGTGACTGGTTGTGACTTGTTGTTAACGGAGACACGACTCGTGTCGCACAGAGACATGGAGACACGATCGTCTCGATGTCACACGGAGGTCGTATCTCCGTGCTTAATTGTGATCGACTGTGACTGGTTGTGACCAAATTTTGTGTTAATTGTGACCGATTGTGACTGTTTGTTAACGGAGACACGACATGTGTCTCCGTACCGCATGGAGACACGACATGTGTGCATGTCTCTGTGCTTAATTGTAACCTATTGTGACTGGTTGTGACCAATTCTGTGTCAATTGTGACCTATTGTGACTGTTTGTGACAAATTCTGTGTTGGGGGTGTGGTTTCCAGTTTT
>CAIGRQ010342333.1:0-17404 GCA_903798375.1 Fraxinus sp. D2006-0159 | reverse complement strand
AACTAACGATTTCGGTTCGATTTACAGTTTGGCAGTTTTTTTAGCGCAACCCTAATCTGGGCAAACATTGTACGGCATGTGAGGTTTGGTTGATTGTTGTAATTTTTAAAATTTATATTGTTAATTATATACAATTTCCCTCAATTAGCTCAACGAATAAAAAATTATGCCAAAAATAATAATCATTAATTGTTCAAACAATTTGATATATTAATTACGATTATTTAAGGTAACGGTGAATTAAACGATTTAATTAATTCTATAATCATTTGTTTGATAAATTTATAAATAAGAATAACAGTAGATCTCGTATAATAATGAATAATAGTCGTGAACATATAATTGTAATTGATGTTTGAATTTGATTGAATTTAAAAATCTTTCAAAAATTTGTATCCAAACCAAGGCGAAATAAAATATGCCGTTAGGCTTTAGAATATGATTAATTTCTCATTTGGTCACTCTAATTTGTTTTTCATACTAAAGTTTGGCTTTGGAAAATTCTTGGTAGGAAGGCATTGTCACATGTTTTTAACCACAAAACTAATCTTCAAGGGTCTAATAATTAAATAGTCAATATAGGAAATTACAAATTTGCTATTTGTTTGAGAGGAAAAGCCCCTTGAGACCGAGATCGGGACAAGGACATGAGTGCCAACTGGCGCCACCCTATTGGGGGGGGGGGGGGGGGCTGCTGTTAAGTAGTGTCAGAGCATTTAATTGGGCCCGCTTCGATAAAAATTAAATTTTTTAGTAGATTTTGATATGATGAGATATATGGTTGAAAATTTGATAAAAATTACGAGTCCCGTAAAATATGCGATTGAAAATTAGTTTGAAAAAAAGTGAATATTAAGAAATATGGCCAATCAGGAACTTAATAGTATTACAATTTCGTTCAATTTAGAATTTTAGAAATTTAAAATCGTGTTTAAATCATTATATGCCTAATGTTGGACTCGACTCGGCTTGACTCAAGAATTGGGCACAAGCTCGTCCCATGGTGGGGCGACTCAAGCGGCTCGTGAGTCACCTCGTTTTTTAAGTTGAAAATTTCACTTTTTACCACCCCTGAGCAATTTGAAATCGTATAGTTAACAAAATTTTGAGTCCATAATATTTTTGCAATGTAATTAATGAAAACAGAAACAGTTTGATAAATCAAGCCTATTACAGTTTTTATCTCGAACTAGTCTTTTGGCCACTTGATAAATAAAAGGTTGGGTATATGGATGTCAAACTAAAGATATATTACCTTAAAATATATAATGTTTGATGTGTCTACGAATATTCCTGTCATGTTCTCTTAATAATTAATCACATATTCGATGAATTGAATATTAATGAAAGAAAAGTTCAAAAAAAAATTATTTCGATTATTATCTAGTAGTGTGTATCGAGACATACATGGCAATCTATGGACAAATCTCGTGGTCGTTAATTATTACTAGGTGAAGTGAAAGTTTAACACGTTAAAGAAAAGAGATGTGTGAGCGACTTCTTCTATTATTAAACTATTTTTTGAATTCGGACTAGAAAAATATTGAGAAATTCTTATTATTTTTTCAATGTTTTTCTTCCTTTTTTTTCATGTAAAAGTAACATTTCAAGCCGTGGACACCTTAAACAAGGTGTTATTTGAAAATCAAATTTTACGCATCAAAAAACTATGTCTAGTAGCTCATGTCGCATGACTTTCTCATAAGCCGTAAAAAAAAATGTATTTGTGAGTTATTAATAATAACGAATAATTCTCTGAAACAATCATAATAATTAAATCATTTAATTAGGAGGTATATGAGCAACATCTATTCATGTCATCATTTGCGTGTTGTCCACAAACTCAATTCCATATTGCAACTAATTTAATTTAGAGTGTGTTTGAGCCACATTATTTTGGAAGAATACAATCTGGAATAGTAGATTGATGGCGAATGTGTGGTTGAAAAAGAAGGAAAAATTATTGATGTGATGGAAAATATTATTTTATTGAAAAATATGTNAGATTGATGGAGAATGTGTGGTTGAAAAAAAGGAAAAGTTATTGATGTGATGAAAAATATTATTTTATTGAAAAATATGTGGTTGAAAATAAGTATAAGAATGAGAATGAAAATTTTAATGTGTACCAAACATGAACTTATAAATAAAACGAAATGACTTATAGCTCATGGGTTCATAAGGTGGCGGAGGGAGGTGAGGGCCGGTGGGAACCCAATCCCTCGTTGAAATTTGAGAAATATTTTTATGTGATTTTTTTTAATATTTTGTGTTTGAAGATTTTTTTTATAAATAAATTGGGCTCCCACTTGTCTACGTCCTAGTTTCGTCATTGAATTTATACTAATGTATAGTTGAAAATGAATTTTAAGTAATTTATGAATTTTACCAAATAGAGGGTTAGACTAAGAAATGTGCAAAAGGCTAATAGTATCCATACCGTGTACGACAATGCATTCATTAGTTTACTAACTTATTACCTTTCCTAAACCATTCTTTACTGATTTGTGTAGTACGTTAACGACCTTCCAAATTATCTATCAAATTAAATAATTGTCACTATCTTGCACTATGCATATAACAAGTTAATTGCTCAATGATGACGGAAAGACTCTTGACAAATTTGTCGAAAAATCTATCGTGTCCAGCCCCGTTTACCTAGTTAGGCAGGTAATCCCCGCCCCACGGGTATCAGGTTGAACGATTTATTTTTTTTTTTCCATCCCTAATATAACTAGTTATTGTTCAATGATGACAGAAAGACTCGTGACAAACTTGTCGCTATCGTGTCTATCTCAACCTACCAAACGTGTTTTATACTAATTTGATTATTACCATATAAATTCTCTAAGATGTAAAAGATAACAGGCTGTAAACCTTAATTGCAGTAAATTACTGGCATTGACATTTGGCACAAATTTTACGTTACTGCCGACAGAGAATTCAAACCGTCCTAAATATTGTATCAAACGTCAAATACTATGAGAAATTGTCATGACTTTGTGCCAAACCTTGGAGTTGTACTCACATCATGTCCTAACTACTTCTATCCTCTGCAACGAACCATTCTCTTTGACATTTTCTCAATAACCTTTGTCTTCTACACAAAAATATTCCATGTTTATACCATATATTCTCTATCTCGATCTGGTAGTCACAAGATTTTCTCTACGTTTCCTCAGCCAAAAGACAGGACATCAAATTTCACGGTCGATGGGTGTAAAGAACATTTTTGCTCTAGTAACGGCGTCCCTGCTGTTCACAGTTGGCGTCGCCTGCTCTAATGGATTATGCAAGGTATATTTTTTTCGTCGTGGTCGATTGGTGTAATTTTTTTTAAGGGTTTCTTGAATTTATTTGAATGCAGATCGGCGATGAATGTTCAACTAATGGAGATTGTGAAGCCGGGCTCTATTGTTTTTCGTGTACAGCTTCATTTTCAGGCTCTAGATGTGTTAGATCAACTGCTACAAACCAATTCCAGTTACTGGTGAGTAAGAACTTTTGAACTCGAGTGTATAATGTGTGTTTTGGTCTAATAAATAAGGTCCATTCACTTTGTGAAAATATCTGGTGGGGACAGAATAATTCTCTACCATTCAACAAGTATGCATTTTTGACGACGCATAATGCTTTTGCGATCGATGATGGAGTTCCGAGACTTACTTTCACTAATCAAGAAGACAATATTACTCAACAGCTAAACGTATGTCAATATTTTCAACCTTGTTTTCTAGTTTACAAGTTTTTTAAATGAAGTAGCAACACATTCTTGGATTGTAGAATGGAGTTCGTGGACTAATGCTCGATACATATGATTTTAAAGGAGACGTATGGTTGTGTCATTCTTCTGGAGGCGAATGCCACGATTATACAGCATTTGTAAGTATAAACATAACGTGATCTTAATAAAATGTTTTATGACTCATTTGGCGGAGCTTCTACTTCTTGTAGAAGAGTTTCTTAAGAAAGCTGACTTTTCTAAAAGCCCATTTCAATGTAACATGGACTGGTATGGTACGTAGAAACCAGCTATAGACACGTTGAGGGAAATCGAAGCATTTTTGTCTGCAAATCCATCAGAAATTGTAACACTGATTTTGGAAGACTATGTCAAGGCACCAAATGGATTGACAAAGGTGTTCACGGATTCAGGATTAATGAAGTACTGGTTCCCACTGTCCAAAATGCCTAAAAATGGTCAAGATTGGCCATTGGTTAGTGACATGGTTGCTAATAACCAAAGGCTACTTGTATTTACTTCCATGCAATCTAAGGAAGCCAGTGAAGGAATTGCTTATCAATGGAATTACATGGTTGAAAATCAATGTAAGTTTCTACTTGTTCTTATATTGTGCTTGATTTTACGGTTCGATAAGAATGTCAAAATAATCCGGCTACTTGAGATGCTATAGACATAGTTTCGGCCCGATATGAGTGGCCCTACGCCCCTACAACCGGCACAGTCCAATTGTAGAGGCTCACGGTCCACGCGAGGCTTATATTCAAGAAGAAAAAACAGTGAGTGAATTCATCCAAGTTCATCCAAAAAAATGTATGGTCTCGGAGAAAAAATTTAGAGCTCTCCGAATATAGAACTAAGTAATCTCTGTCACTATTTAATTGACATGTGTATGAGTTTCAATTATTTAATACACACGTCAATTAAAACAGTAGTAAAGAGTATTGAATACTCTGTGAGTATGATAGATAGATCAAGTTAAGTCTAGTGTCTCGACTTGGCTGTCTCACTGCTAAAATTTTGACTTCTCAATATCTAAAATTGTAACGAGGTCTCAAAAATTCAGTGATGACGAGCGTTATATTTACTAGCTTTATTGCATATGATGTTATTTAAATTTAACACTTAATTTTATTTCGCGTATCTAATTAAAATTAGATGGAGATGGAGGAATGAAGGCAGGAAGTTGCTTTAATCGTGCGGAATCATCAGTTCTTAATGATACAAGTAAATCATTAGTTTTGGTTAATTACTTTAGAAGTGTTCCCATAAAGCTATTAGCATGTGTACAAAACTCCGGAGACCTCATTAACATGCTACGAACCTGTCACGATGTTGCTGCTAATCGTTGGGCTAATTTCGTGGCCGGCGATTTTTACAAGGTATCCCGTCGCTTCCACCTTTCGCTGAATTGTCTTATTCGTAAATCAAATTGTACAATATTTGATGTCTTAATACAATTAAGAGCCCATTTGCAGGATTTCTATTTTCGTATCTACTTCTTACAGAAGAGTTTTCCTTGTCAACTTTCTTTAAAAAAGTTTCTAGTCAGAAGTAATTTTGACTTTTCAAAAGTCTTATAAAACTAACACTAAGAGGGTGTTTGGTGGGGATTAAAATTAGATTTTTTAGTAGATTGAGATAAAAGTTTTTGAAATGTGTGGTTGCAAAGCTGTATGACCCTTGAAAGATGTGATTAATATTGATTGTTTGACTTTGATTTAGATTAGAATCTGATTTTAATCTATACCAAACAAACTATAAAGAAGCACTAAATATTAAATTCTTCTTATCTACTAATTGTAATGTTCTTCTTGTTAATGCAGAGGAGCGAGGGAGGAGGAACTTTTCAAGCGACGGACACCTTAAATGGGGAGCTACTCTGCGGGTGTAATGACATACACGCATGTGTTGTAAGTAACGTTTTGTTTTCTTAAATTTTGTTACCATTCATCTTTAAGTCATATTATTTTCATAATACGGTGGCTTATTCAACTTTGTGCACGTACGGTATGTCTACTTGATTCGTTTTTCTGATAAGTGTTTTATCTTTTATTACGAAATAGCAGTGTAACACGGGATGTTACAAATGTAATGCAGTATTTTTGTAAAATAAAAAAGTTTGGACAGTCTTATAGAAATAATTTATATACTTAGGTTATTTATGAAAATTAGGCCCATTCTAACAAAGCCTAGGATGATTTAGGCCCATTCTAACAAAGCTTTGTTCACAAACATTTATATTCGAGTCCAAATTGAGTGCTATCGCAAGAAGAAATGTGCAATGAGTTTAGAAACTTGAATTTTATTTATTTTATTTTTATTATTTTTTGTCATCAATTGGATTTTTTGCATTATTAAATTTTTGTTAGTAACATTTAAATTTTAATTTGCGAAGCACTCAAAGTATGAAAATGACACGAAATTAAATTTTGCAGGTGGGATCCACTTCAGGAACATGCAATTCTCGACAATAACAAATTTATTTTACTATATTTTAAAATGTAGTTGGACCGTGATTTTTGGATGGTAATGTGCATTTCAGTCCTATATTTGGACTCGACCAACACTATTTTGATTGATCTTCTTTTATCTTTGTGTCTTGTGAAATTGTTTGTTGTTAACTCATATTTTGTAGGTTGATCAAAATCCATGAAAGTAAATAACGATTTTATAAAGAAAAATGCTATTTATCCCCAGTGGAGATGCATCCCCAGTCTATGTGACGTTAATGTGGCATTAAATGATAGGTGAAATTAACTGGGGATGAATAGCATTGCTATTTTATAAAATATTGAAAGAATGCATGACCCATTATTCGTAATTACAATCATGCTACATTAACATCAAGTTTGACAGTTTTTTGACATCATTTGAGTTGGCAAAATTTTATACATTGATTTCAACGACATTAATTTCAACAACATTTTTGTCAATAAATGGTCAGGATTTCTATATATAGACGGAGTGTCGATGTTGAGTCAACCATTAATGTACAAGAAGCATAATTGTTGTAATTAATACTAGTCAAAAATCAAAAGTGATTTGCATGTGAATTGGAAATGATCAAAAGCTAGAACAACCTTGCTTAAGAATCAAGATCCATGGCTTTTTAATACTGAAAAGGATCAAGCAATAATTTCCCACTTTATTTAGTTAAAGGGCATGTGATTAGGTTGATTTTGTGGCATCTAGCACATGCTAAGCATCCTAATTTGGGATTTTAAATGAAACCTCGACTCTTCTTTCCATTTTTAGTATAAAATAAAACCGACAAAAGAGATGTAAACTAATCGATCTAAATATCTTTTCATAGACTTCATTTTGGTTGTCCGACTCACCCCCTATTTGATGGTCATTATTTTTGAGAAATGATGTTATAAATAGTGATTTTTCGAAGAGTATGACATTAAAAAATAAGGAAAAATTTTGGGTCTATGTGCAAAATATTTTATTGTGTGAATGCGTGGTTGAAAATGAATATGAAAATTAAAGAGTTTGATTTAAAAGGAGACAAACAATGACTTGATTGTGATAGTCCATGAATAACAAATAAGAGGGGGGTGAATTGGCTTTCAAAAAAAATCTCAAAGAATTAATTCAAATTCTAGCAAGCTTGGAATGAATAAATCAAACAAATAAAGTGCACATATACGAAAGCAATAAGTAAAAGGAAAGAAAATAAACAAACGATATAATTGTGGAAGTTCTGTCACAAAAATATTTGATCGTTTTAAGTACCGCAAGTTGCTGTTTGTTAAAAAGTAGTAAAATGAATTTTTGAGTACAAGTATCGTATCCACAGAGATTGTATTGATTTAAATTCAAATAAACTAAGCCTTAACTGAAACAATAAAAACTTAGGATTTTTCAACGACTAAATTGTCACTAATTAATATACTTATGATAGCAAAACCCAATTAACTAAAATCAATGCAAAGATTGTGATTACTGCAAAATTCGTTAATATATAACAATGAAAAGCGCACTATGATCATGAATCCCCTCTAACTCTAACCTTACAATTTGGCAACATGATTTAATTGTTTAATAATCTCTCCCTATTAGAATTAAATTTATTTTCACATGTGATCCGACTATATTTTTATAACGGATGCGAATATACAAGAATGCATTAAAAATCTATGAATACTTGAAGATCATGTAAAGTATAGCACTATATTTACATCCCTTATCGTAGTCTACGACAATTAACACTGTGTCTAACTTATTTTTCATCTTTCGAAGGTAAAACAAATCACAATATTCATGCAATCATTGTACACATAATTTTAAAGAAGATAATACCATGAAAATCGTATAATAATTGAAAACATGTTTGAATATAAAAAAAAATAAAAAATTAAAGGTTCATGATACGAGATTCATCGTAAATCTAGTACTAAATTTGTTAGCCTAACATGTTATGAAAAAGAAAGTAAAAGATATAAAAGATGTTCATCACCCGAAAATTCTTGAATCCAATTTTGAAGTTCTTGAAATTAGATCTTGATGTGTTCTTAACCTTTTTAGAAATCAATACTCCACACCTTAATTATGTTGATAATTAGAAATTATATGCCTCTCAGTGTAAATTATGGCTCAAAAGAAAGGATCCCAGTTGGAATAGAATTCAAAACAAAAAAAGAATTCAGGTTGCATATTGGCGCCCAGGCATATGATTTTGCCTATGCTTTTGATCTATCGCCTGGCTATTATAAATGCGCAGTCGTCCAGTTATAAACACTTTCAAACGTTGCACTTTGGTCCCCGAATTCGATTCTTGCCTTTTTTAAGCTTGTTTTCTCTTGTAATTTTGGCCCTTCAACTTCTATAGGGTTGATAAAAAAACTCGACAAACCCGATACACAAGGGCCCCGGCTCGAACGGGGCGAGAATAACCCTCTTAATCGGGTATTCGAGACGGGGAATTTTGCCCCAGGGTGGGGCCGGGTAACGGACGCCTTGCCCCTTTAAATTTTTATTTTTTTTAGATTACAATACTTTAAATGGAAAATTTCACGAAATTTCATTGTTCTAATAGAAAATGACAACTAAAATTATTTGTCTAAGTTCAATGATTGGGGGAAATAAAAATTAATTATCAAAAATTTTAAAAAAATAAAAATTAAACAGGTAGTAAACGGGGCAAGAGCTTCACCCCGCCCCGCTTCGTTGCCATCCCTAAACTTCTAATTGCATTCAATTGAACTTGTAACATCTTCAATCTCCATTTTTTGGTCCAAATCAACCATTGAAATGTTGCAATTTAGTCATCATACTTTGAATTTCACCCTTTCTTCTTTCCCAATTACTTAGAAATGAGTCCAAAACTGAAACAAAAATGAAATTAAATTAAGCAGAATTCAATACGTTGACTACATAAAATTTTAGTAATATGACCCAAATAAGTACACATAACACACTTATCAAGTTCGATCCAAAGTAATTATCTACGTCATCTGTTATCAAACTCTCCATCAAGAGCAAGATCTTTTTCACTATATTGATTGACTTATGGTGCAATAACTTACAAACAAAGAGTGCCGATTTTTATACAATATTGAGTTTTACGAAATTTCAATATGATCCAAACTATTGAGCTTTCAAGAGGCCTCAATAAGACCTCACAAATATGAAGAATGTTTTTACAATTTGAACATCTCTCTTAATAAATGATACAAATGAATTTACTTCTAAGAGAGGTTAATACTTCAATAAATTGCAATAATGAAGCTAAATGTTAGATGAGAAAACTTTGATGAAAAAGACGATTTTCGAAAGTTGATTCAATCAATTAAAGTTTTCAAAGTAAATGTTTGATGAATTAAATAAAATATAAGCTCAAAGAGTTTTGCTCAAGAATTTCTCACTTTAATACTCTTAAAAAATGGTGCGTAGAAAGAGTGAGGATATTTATAGTGTTTAAAAAGAAACATTCTGAACGTTCAGACGAGTAGTCGGTTGACCGCCTTATGTCCAGAAGGCCAATATATTTGTTATACAACCCAAATTCAGAACGACCAAAGTTTGGACCGATGGACCTTTCTGGTCGATCCCCACTCCCAACTGGTCGATCACTGCCGATTGACAATTGATGTTTAGGTTGATTTTCACGTTTTGGCCCCATGTGACCCGATTCGAATGTTTTTAAAAGCATGGACTTTTGGAAAATATTTTTAACTAACTTTTTAATATAAATGATATTTTTCAAGTTCAAATATCATTTTAAAAAGTTATTTTTATATTTGATAAAAACATTTTGTCACAATAACTTTTCGTGCACAAAATAGATTTTAAGTGCATAAAAAAGGTTTTGAGCTTAAAACATTCATTGCTAAACATCAAGTATTAGTACATTTACATTTGATCTAAAAAGGCCTAGTTCTTGATGTTTCTTTTGCTATTAGGCTCACGTATTGAAGAATCTTGTATTGAATGCTTGGAAGACTTTGATTTCGATCTTGACCTTCTCTGCGAGTCCAATTTGATAACTTCCGATCAACTTTCCTTCAAATGCTTTGAAGACTTAAATTCAATTGTTAGAAACAAAATTATTTATTTGTTATGATCAAAACATTAAGGATAAAAGTCAACTATAGGTCAACAAGTTGGAAGGCAAAGCTTCCTTACGGAGGATTCGACCCATCACGTCAATGATCTTTGTAGGTTCGAAGTGTCAAGAACAAAAATTGTCTTCCAACACATAAAAATGACTATAGATATAACAAACTATTATACATCTAGAGATCACATTAGTAATTGATACAAGAAAGAAAAAAAATGAAACTAAATTATGTTATCAACAATTACCAATAGATCTTTGGTTGTAATGGTCGACGAAAAAGCCATTGGTGTTATTGACCGAAGCCTCTCTCTCTCAACATTTTATAATATTATTTTTAACTTTTATTTTATAATTTGTGTTCAGACAATATCATCAATTATATTATTGACAATTATCTATAAATCTTAAGTCGCTAATGATCGACAAAGAAGGCATTGATGTTACTGACCCAAGCTTCTCTCTCTTACATTTTGTAATATTATTTCACTTTTATTTTATAATTTCAATTCAACATCAAATAAATTATTGTTTATACCATTTTATTTTGTTTAAGAGGACAGAAATAATATCAATGCAAATGACAAGAAAGAAATTCAACTGAAGATTATGCCACTTTACCAGAAGAATTTTGACAATGAATTGATTGACATGTTGGTGACAGAAGATAATTTGATGAAAAAGCTAACTGTGTCCTAAACAGTCTAGTGATAGAATGTCATGTGACATTATGGTCCCGTTTGAGCCACCTTTTTCATCTCTAAAAACGAAAAATATGACCGTTATCCATCACATCAAATCATCAATTTTGAATTTCTATATCTTGTGTAGGGCCCAATAACGACTATATTTTTCATTCTCGTTTTAGAAAAAGATGACTCAAACGGGGCCTATGTCAATATTTCCATCAACCTATCTAATATTGTAGCATGATTGTTCAACTAATTTCAATGAATAGAAACGAGGGCACGTGGGATCTCCCACACGTGAATTCAATACCCTTGATCCTATTTTTTCCCCTCTCAAAGCACACCTACCCAATCAGTCATCTTTGAGGTAACAAAATATTAATACAAAGTTTTTTTAAATTATAAATTAAGAGAAGAATGTCGGGATATTAATAAGATATTTTACAATAAAATGGTGGATGAAAATAATTGATGTTTTGAGAATTCGTAAATGAGTAAACATGTTATCAAACCTTATTTATCCTCAACGTATTTTGACTTTCAAATGATGAAACTAAGGACAAAATTTTGGTAACAATAAGTTAAAGTATAACCGTTAATCATATTAGATTGTGATCGTTCGTAAAAAAGATGTCATAACCAATTGAAAAAAGATACTTCTTCATATGAGAATTTCCCCCAAACAAGATGACAACTAGTTATGAATTAATCAATAAGCGTATAAAACCACCCTATCTTGCAAGGAATTTTCTATAGGTTCAAAGAATCTCCCTAATGATAAGAATAAGAAGAAAACATTATAAGTGTTGACCCCGAAAAATGCCTCTGACACGTGGCCAACAGAATAAGTCTTCGTGTATATTTCTCCATGCACACGGTCGCACGTCATTAGTCACTTGTGACCTTTTCCGACGAGGTGAAAGTGGCCGCAAGCACTCCGCCGATCAAGTCAGTATTTCAGTCAATTCAAAAGTGGTGCCCGGCAATGAAGTGGCCACCGGGACGTGGTTGAGAATGTGTGTAAATATAGTGTGAGGCTTTTTAGAGTTAAAAGGACTAGAATGCAAATATTAGAATGGGAACCCCTCCCTCATCATAGTGTGGGAGTATTTATACTAGAGAAAGGAAGAGGAAAACCGTTGGATGGGGGGACACGTGGCTTCGATCCCGGATGGGTCATCCTTTCATAGGCGTCAATTCGTCAATCCATAGGTTGATGGGTATTAAATGATTTCACATAGCAACTGTGTTGACCATTTGTAGCCTACCACACATCCTATCAATCAGTCAAGGACTTGACTTTGGAGAGACCTCCTCACAAAAGATCTTGGTAGAGGTATGGCAAGGTAGGCCGTGAAGCGCAATGAACACGGAGTGCGGGCCTTTGCATCTGTCGTGAATGGCGAATGAGTTCGGCTCTTCTACCAAGTGGGGGCAATAACGTTTTAGTTCAGAGTAATGAAATCAATTCGTCTGCCACATGTTCTTTCCAGATCAGTTCGCCCAATGCGTGGTGGATGAGGTGGATGGACGAGGTGGAGGGCCTCCGTAGGCCCGTAACAATAAGCGTACAAATTTCTTGTCACTTTTTATGTGTCTCGCTATGAGTGGCTAACTGTGCAAAGGGCTTATCATCCTAATCAGAGTGGACTTACATCTCATGCCAAGAACAAATCTGCAAGCTTAAATGAGTAATTGGTAGTCTAAAGTTCAAAAAGGCATTTGAGTTTCAAGATAGGTATGCGAACCATCTTGTGGGATATGTTAAGGGTTAAAATCCTCCATCAAATACATATAAAAAAATAATAATCAATATATAAGAGTTTGAATTAATCATTTTAACACAATTGACCTCTTAAGACAAAACCTCAAATCTTAATAATATCCAACATACATCTCATGTCCGCTTACCAAGAACACATGTTAAAGTTATAATTTCATGGACCACTTAGTTTCCAGTGGTTTGCTTCTACTTCCAATAGGGTGGTACGCATGTGCTTCTATATAGGTCTTTTTCTCCTCGTCACTTTTATCAAAATATTTATCAATAAGCAAATGATTAAAGCATCACAATTACTCATGAGATACTTTAATGGATTGCTAACCAATCAAATTCCATATTAGAAGGTATAATCTAAGGGGCATTCACCATAGTGATGTGATGAAAATGTTTGCATGTACAACTATTAGTTATCAAGAATTTTTATCTAGTTTTGCAACTTGTTAGATAGTTTTGTTCGTCAGCACGTTGGACTGGACACTTGAAATGCACATCTCACAGCCCACGTTGTGTGTGTAGGCCAACATGGCCCAGCACAGTTGATGCTGACTGACTGGCCGGACCTAGATAATTATAGACATTCTGTCTAAATTGACTTTTTAAGATAGAATCTCAAATTTTAAAAATATCCGATTACATCTCTTGTTCACTTACCAAAAACATATGTTAAAGTTATAATTTCATGGACCACTTAGTTTCCGGTGGTTTGCTTCTACTTCCAATAGGGTGGTCTGCATGTGCTTCTTTACATAGGTCTTTTTCTCCTCTTCACTTTTATCTAAATATTTATCAATAAGCAAACGATTAAAGCATCACAATTACTCATGAGATACTTTGATGGATTGCTAACCAATCAAATTCCATATGAGAAGGTATAATCTAAAGGGTATATTCATCATAGTGATGTGATGAAAATGTTTGCATGTATAACTGTTAGTTATCAAGAACTCGTATCTAGTTTTGCAACTTGATAGATAGTTTTGTTCGTCAGCACGTTGGGCTGGACACTTGAAATGCACGTCTCACAGCCCACGTTGTGTGCGTGTAGGCCAACATGGCCCAGCACAGTTGGTGCTGATTGGCCGGCCGGACCTAGATAATTTTAGACATTCTATGCCTAAATTGAGGTCGTGCTGCCAAGCCGGGCCATCTCAAAATTGAGCCATGTCTGCCTGGTATGGTCCTATTTACACCTTTAGTAAGGTCTATATAATTATTAACACAATGAATCACTTATCACTTGAATACAGTACCATCTACATCTTTCTCCCTGAACTCTGAAGTGATTGGAGTTTCTAGGGAGAAACTATGGCTGTATTAAGTCTAACTGTTGGAATATTTTCGGGGCTCTGCATCTTGAGCACTGCTTTACTAAGATGGAATCAAGTAAGGCACAGGAAGAACGGATTACCCCCCGGTACCATGGGATGGCCAGTTCTTGGCGAAACTAACGAGTTTCTAAAACAAGGTCCAGCCTTCATGAGAAACAAAAGAACAAGGTCTCTTTTATCATTCTAAGGTGGTTCAAAATCTTGTGAATACTTGCAACTAATTTTTTGACCTCTTATGTTACCAAAACAGGTATGGAAGTTTTTTCAAGTCCCACATTTTTGGGTGCCCTACAATTATTTCTATGGATCCAGAGCTAAATAGATATATCCTAGTTAACGAATCGAAAGGCATTGTCCCTGGCTATCCTCAGTCCATGCTAGACATCTTAGGCAAATGCAACATAGCAGCTGTCCATGGTGGCACTCATAAGTACATGAGAGGTGCATTGCTTGCTCTCATTAGCCCCACCATGATTAAAGACCAACTTTTGCCGAAAATCGATGATTTTATGAGATCCCATATCAACAAATGGGATAACAAAATCATTGATATTCAACAGAAAACAAAAGAGGTGGGTAATGGTGATCATGCTTTGGTTTTCTTAATTTTGCCTCGTTAATGATATGCATCTCTCTTATGATTTTGTTGATCAGATGGCTTTTCTCTCGTCACTGAGGCAAATCGCAAGTGTTGAATCCGTCTCAATATCTCAAGAATTCATGCCTGAATTCTTTAAGCTAGTGCTGGGAACTCTGTCTCTGCCTATCAATCTTCCTAATACAAACTATTATCTCAGCATCAAGGTAATTAAATCGTGCTACTGTCTACCAAACATACACGTACCTTTCTGAATGAAATGCTTAGAAAACTTAATATTGAGGCATATCACAGGCAAGGAAAAACATTACGATTTTGTTGAGAAAACTCGTAGAAGAGAGAATAGCTTCTGGAGAAACTCATCACGACATGCTTGATTACCTACTCTACAGTGAAAAGAACAAGTATAAGCTGAATGATGAGGAGATGATTGATCTGATCATCACAATTTTGTATTCGGGATATGAGACTGTTTCGACTACTTCAATGATGGCCATCAAGTATCTTCATGATCATCCAAAAGCACTTGAAAAATTGAGAGTAAGTTAAAGAAAAGATTCGGTTTCATCTGGCTTATATGTTTCGCATATTCCAACCTGATATCACGAATTCTGTAGAAAGAACATACGGAAATCAGAAAAAAGAAAAGGCCTGAGGATCCTATCGACTATGATGACTACAAATCAATGTGCTTTACGCGTGCTGTAAGTGTTCGAATTCTCATCTGAAATAGATAATTAGTAGGAGTTTTTTCATTTAATTGATTTGTAATAACTCTATGATGCAGGTTATTTATGAGACCTCAAGATTAGCTACAATAGTTAATGGAATTTTGAGGAAGACAACAAAAGACATGGAAATAAATGGTATATGAAGTTAAATCGCAAGGCCATCAAGAATCAGAGACCCTTAATTCTATTTTTTACTTATTTTATCATAGAATTGCTTATCGATTTGTTTATCCCTTTCAGGATATGTTATTCCCAAAGGATGGAGGATATATGTGTATACAAGAGAGAATAATTATGATCCATGCCTTTATGCTGATCCATACACCTTCAATCCTTGGAGATGGCTGGTTCGTAATCCTAAATCCTAAATAAATACTCGACAGTATAATGTACAAGATATTAAAACTTCGGGTATTAATATAAAATGGTGAAAAATGCAGGAAAAGGGCCTTGAAAACCAGAATTACTCATTCATCTTTGGAGGAGGAACGAGGCAGTGTCCCGGAAAAGAATTTGGACTAGCGGAAATATCTACATTTCTTCATTACTTTGTGACGCGATACAAATGGGAGGAAGTAGGAGGAAACAAGCTGATGAAATTTCCGAGGGTCGAAGCACCTAGTGGACTTCATATCAGGGTTTCAACTCAATGAGACACAGAAAAAATGTACATAAAAATAACATTAACAGATTGGAGACACATTGGATGTTCAATAATACTTTCAGCTAACAATAACATTTTAGAAAATTGAATCCTTGTCGTATAGATTTAAATCCAAATCAATCTGATATTCCTCTCAAATACCCAAATATTAAAGCTTCTTCAGTGCATCAATGGCACCATAAATTTGTCGACCTGCTTGCCTGCACTGATATATTTAATAGTTTGCATTGAGACTAGTAATGGCAGATGATTTGCCACAGTGCAGCCAAGTTTCAGCAAATTGTTTTTGGAAATACAACCTTAAAGTCTCCTGCATTGAAACAAGTAATGGCAGATGATATGCCACAGTGCAGCCAAGTTTCAGCAAATTGTTTTTGGAAATGCAATCTTAAGTCTCCAAATTTGGTACTCCAATTTCAGTTGAAGAACTTGTAGATTAATCAGTGCACTCTGGTAGACTCAATAAAGACTAATCAACTCGAAAGCTTGCGACTTTGATCGAAAACTCAGGGCAGCTTCATTTTGTAGAACATAGAGCATGTTTGATCCCCATTTTTGCCCAAAATGCATTGTCGAATAGTATTTTGTTAGAAAATGTGTGAATAAAAAATAAGTAAAAGTTTTGTATTTGCATGTAATATTATTTTATTGAAAAATGTAATTATGTTTGGTTGAAAATTAGAGAGAAAAATATATTTTGAAAATAATGAACGAAACAAGGGCATAAGATGAAAACTCCTAATAAAAAATCATTCAAGTTTTAGCTGCATCAGATGTTAATCTGAAACAATAATGCATCTCCATTCATAGTACTAATTTAGTGCAACTTTGTCCTCGGTACATTACACTAAGCCCTTGTTTGTGCGTCATTTAAATGAGATTTTGGGATAAATGTGTTTTGTAATTGTGATTTTTTACATGATTAAAAAATAAGAAAAAAAATTAGTTTACGTGTAACATTATTTTACGGGAAAATGTGTAATTGAAAATGAGTTATGAAAAAATGCATTTTCGAGAAATTGGTCTCTCTAAATAGGGGCTATATATAATACCAAATGCATAGAATTTCTTTATTTTTAATTCTCAACAAATAACTTATTTTAAAAATTATTTAACTATAAATTATATTACTATTATAATTACTAAATTAAGAATAATATTTAATTAGCTAAAATATTACATTTAGTAATTAAAAAAGGCATTTCACTTAACCTTTGTTTGCCTATTATTATTATCCAAAAACTCTTCTTTTTTTTTTTTTCTAAATTTATTTTTAACTACACATTCTCATAATAAAGTATTTT
>CAIGRQ010342314.1:0-11200 GCA_903798375.1 Fraxinus sp. D2006-0159 | reverse complement strand
GTGTTGCATCTTTTGATGATATGTTAGTTTAGTATGAGTTTGTATTCGAATGTTGTCTGTTTTAGACACATGTTTTTATTCATAAATATTCAGTTTATTTTAGAAATAAAGTATTCAGTTCAGTTTCACTCTAATTTAAGTTTATGGTTAATCTCATTAAAGAATAATGTATGATCATTTGAAAATAAGCATGTTTGGATCACATTACATGTAATTTTCATGCTACATATCCACACTTGATCATGTCATCTTATTGTGTTGATATACGTGACCATTGAGTGTTTAGGTATGATATTTGTAACGAAGACCGCTTTGATCCTATATTGATATAATCAATTGACGAGATTGTTCGGAGATACTTTTAGTTATGATAACAAAAGTTTTGATCGTAAGGTTATACACATTTATAAGGTAACATACGTGGCATAAGTGAGAGATTGTTAGGTTTATTAATTTATCATGTGGGCCTACATATGTAATTAATTATGTATAAAGTTATGTTAAAGTTGAGCCTAATTAAAATGATGTAATATAGAATTAAATTGTTAGGCTTATGACATCTAAATAAAATGTGGTTTGGATTATATATGTAGAGATCGGATCCATTAGTGTTATATTTGACGATGAGCTAAATACATATGGAAACTATGAATAGAGTTATAGTCCTCAATTCATATGTAACTTCTCATTCTTAGTGTCATCCCATCAACGTAAGAATTAATAGAGAAAGTATATTGAAGATGAAGATCAAGAAATCCACAATCAAAAATCTAGATTACAACCAAGAAAATGATTGGAGTAATTAAATTGAAGAACAAGAAAATCAAGATTATGGAGTAAGAAGCAAAAATCAAAATCAAGAACTCAAGAACCAAAAGAGTCAATAATCAAGATTCAATATATCCAGAATCAATATCCAGTAATAAGAAATTATTTCCAAAAAACTAAGGTATGTTTCGCACTATTAATTTTTTTTGATTATTCGACATGGATGATTTTGACAATTAAACAATTGACTTTTCTAGTGTTATAAAATTTAAAGTTTCATAAAGTATCAAAAGTGCTGCCTCAGGTCGTAATTGGTAGGAATCTTCATCAATATGCCACTAGCTAGAAGAATATTCTGACATATTCTCTTTTAGAATCTCTTAATACTATCCTACTATTTAAGTTTCTCACCTCTCATAAATGAGTTTAAAACTAAAACGATGTGAACTTTTTTGGGATTGCATCAAAGAAGCATGTGTATCTTTTCCATTTAAATTGATTTTCATCTGTCAAATGTTGGAATGTTGCATTCTCTTAAAATAGGAAAATACATAACTTTTGCTCTTTAAAGATGTCTCTTTAATTTCAAAATAATTTATGTGCACAACCAACTAAGGTGATATTATGTAACAATCCGACCTTGCGTCGCAGTCGTTATCATATCGTACGTACTGTCCGCTCTGAAAGAGATTGGGCCCATCTTACCCCTCACGACTTTGTGACACGTTCCCAGAATTCGAATCCAAGACATCCATCATATAGGAGACTTAAATTGAATCTAGTATCCATTAAGCATTTTTGTAACGACTCGACCTAAAATTCAACTTAAGTCTCCCATATGATAGAGGCCAGTTTTGTGTTCGAATCCTGAGGACGTGTTAGAAAGTCGTGAGGGATAAGATGGGCTATGCTATTTTAAAGCGGACAGTACGTATGATATGATAACGACTGCTGCGCAAGGTCGGGTCGTTACATATTATATTTAGAATGCATATATATTATAATGTGTCACAATACCATCAAGAATGGTAATCTGAAAACGGACAATCAGATTTTTCTATTCAGCTAAAAATGATATTGGTGTGAACGTGTTCTACACATTCCTCTTTCAACCCCAAATGCCTCCTCCTTTTTTAGAAAATAGGCATCCTGAATTGATCCATATTGTCGAATTCAATATCTCAAAGATGTCAAGTGAATATAATCACTTGCTGAAAAAATATAGTCGTTTTATGTTTTAATATTGTCGTAGTGACAAGTAGTTTAAGTGAAGGTTAAAGTGAGATGGTCTATGGTAGTCTATTTGTTTCATGGACACGCTAAACACTGAGGTAATATTTGTACAAGTTACAAATAATATTATGTTAAAATATTATTAAAGATTGCACAATAAAATTGTATATCACTAAAATGAAATTATTTTTGAATTGAGGATCGATTAGTCAAGAAAGGTACCATTTGTACAATATTGTTTAGCTAATGCATTTTTGCTTCAAGAATGCATTTTTTTTTTTTTTTGATGTGATGGGGAATATGTGGTTGAAAAAGAAGAAAATTTATTGATGTGATGGAAATTTTTATATTTTTTTAGAATGTGTAGTTAAAAATGAGTAGAAGAATGATAATAAAAAAAAATAGTGTGGCTCAAACATAGGCTGACATTCCTAATTATTTTATACATTGACTAGAGATGGAGAAAAAGTTGTTATTTGATAGATATACATAATTAACAACACCATCAAATTTTATACAACTAGATGAATATTGTGTTGTAAAGCTAAGTCCTACCCAAAATTGTGGGGACAGAATTATTATTTCGATTTTGCTATCGGTACATAAATGTATACATAGGGGTGTACACCCCTCTCACATGGAGGTGGGACCCGCTTGAATAAAAAAATATTTTATACAAGTTGGTTCCACTCCTATGTGAGTGGGGTGTACACCATTATGTACAATTCTTGTGTACAAGTAGCATTTTTCTTATTATTTACATAATATTTTCAATTAAAGTTCAAATGCACTTCAAGATTTATGGGGGTGGCATTGTTTTCTTCAAGTTAGAATATTGAGGTATTCAAAAATTTATATATGAGATGATAAAGTTCACTATAGTAAAGACCTTGTTAAATTTGAAATGGATACAATGTTGTAAATTAGATATCTACTACAAGGGCTCAAAATCTACTTGCAAATATATTTTACTATTAAAAGTATAGTTATTTTGTGAAAATGCTCCTTATTAGGGCTGAACAACAAAATCGCAAAACCGCTAAATCAAACCGAAACCCTTTTTTTTTTTTAAACCATTAGTTTGGATCCACGTCGATCCTTCAACATGGTTTTGAAACAAACCAAACCACTTTAAAGTGGTTTGGAGGTTTTAATTTTTGCAAACTGTCAAACAGCTTACAAAAAAATCAATTTTAAATTTAGATTTTATTCAACCATATTAAAACCAAATGCATCCCAATTAAAAAATACATTCATAATAGACACAATCCAATTAAATTCAATACACAACTTAACTAAATGTCCAATTAGACAATTACCATCTCAACTTTAAAATTTAAATCCAATCCTTAATCCTTTAATACGTACATGGTACCTTCAATTAACTTTTATGTTATTTCTCTCTCTTTCAAACTCTAATAATAAAGGTATGTGAATTTCTACTATTTATATTTTCATATATTGATTCTTTATTTTAATTCGTGTTCATGTATGGTGTTTTGTTTGTTAATTTTCTACATATTCTTTTAATTTATGTTTACATTGATTCGAATAATGGAAAAAAAAATGCTTTAGCGTTTTCCTGCTATTCTAGGGTTTCAAAATTTGTTTTTCCTTTAAGATTTGTATTGATTTAGATGAATAGTTAGAATTTTTTCAAGATTTTTTTTCCTTCAATAAATAATTGCACAAAACATTGGTTTTTTTTTTATATATATTATTTTTTCATAGAATTGCACAAAATAATGCAGTCAGTGACAGCAATGTTTTCTGCACATAATACATTTTTTTATATTAATTTTAATTTTGTATAACATGATTGATTAAAGTTTTTTTTTAATACATTAATATTCTTTTGTAAATTAACTTTGAGGTCGTGTTGCATAATATGATTTTTTTATATATATAGATAATTAGACATGAATTCGATTTTAGAAGAACNTTTTTTATATTAATTTTAATTTTGTATAACATGATTGATTAAAGTTTTTTTTTAATACATTAATATTCTTTTGTAAATTAACTTTGAGGTCGTGTTGCATAATATGATTTTTTTATATATATAGATAATTAGACATGAATTCGATTTTAGAAGAACGAAGTAATCATGAGACGGGTGATAAAATTTCAATGAATACTGAAATTGTAATATGCAACAAAGTGTGAATGGTGAGAAGGGACATAATAGGTATGATGTGTGGGCTCATTTTGATATAAAGAAGGATGAGACTGTAGAATGTATTTATTATAGACAAGTATATAAGCATCAATCCAAAAGTGGGACTAGTACATTGTGAAATCATATCGAGAATTTGTGCAAAAAGTGTCCATATAGATTTCAAGACAAAAAGCAAAAGACATTGAATTTCTATGGTAATTCTAAAAATGATGAGGTTTTAGAGAGCGTTGGTAGTGGTGGACAACTTGTCAAGTTTACTCAGAAATGGGTAAGAGAACAGATTATTAAGTACTTTATATTATCTGAATTACTTTTTCGACACGTGGAAGATGAAGATTTTCGGTGTTATGCAAGGTATTTTTTTCCAACTTTTGATTTTCCTTCAAGGATTATAGTTGTTAGGGGTATATATCATTTGTTTCTCGATGAGAAGAAGAAATTGAAGAAAGAATTGAGTAAACACCGAATTTGTTTGACTATTGATTGTTGGACATCTATATAAAATGTAAGTTATTTGTGTTTGTCTGCTCATTGGGTCGACGATAATTGGAGACTTACAAAAAGAATCATAAGTTTCATCCAAGTCCCCAGCCATAAGGGTGATATGGTAGGAAAGGAATTTATATCTTGCCTTTATGATTGGGGAATTAATAAGATTTTATGTGTGACAGTTGATAATGCCTCATCTAATGACGTAGTATTAATGAAATTGAAGAGTGGTTTTCTAGAGAAGAAGAATGGTCTAGTTCTTGGGGGATAAATGCTTCATTTGAGGTGTTGTCCTCACATTCTCAATCTTATAGTTTGTGATGGTATAAAAGAAATTAGCAATGCTATTTCATCTATCAGCAATATTGTGAAGATTTGACCAATGATGGTTTTGACATATTAATTTGGTGGAAATTTAATGAAAATAAGTACAAGATTGTCTCCCAAATTGTCAAAGACGTGGTAGCCATTTAAATATCTACAGTTGCTTCTGAGTCTGTATTTTCTGCTAGTGGTCGGATTCTCGATTCCTTTAGGAGTACATTGAGTGCAAAGATGATTGAGGCGATGATGTGCGCTAAGAATTGGTTACACAATAACAATGAACCTATAGTGATTTGTCAATAATTGGATGATTCAAAAAAAAAGCCGTAGAAGGTATTATCGTATTTGATCTTTCTATTCATTTTATTTTATAGCTTTTTTACACCATTTAATTGCAATAAATGAATATATTTGTTATATTCTTTTTATATGCAGAGAACGAATCATGTGTTATGTGTTACAATTGGAGATGTTGCACCAATTAGTATTGATTAAGATATTAGAACAAATTGTTTCACTGCATTTTATTTGTTATATTCTTATCTATATATAGAGAACGAATCATGTGTTACAGCTGAAAATGTTGCACCGATTAGTATTGATTAAGAGATTAGAACAAATTGTTTCACTACATTGAATTATTGGAAGTGAAGAACATTTGTTTATAATATTCGTAATAATACTAATATTTATATTAATGTGATATTTAAGATTAATTTTTATGATTTAACTTGTTTGATGTACATTTTTTTTTTATTAAACCGTGGTTTTAAATTGAACCAAACCAAAAAATGTGGTTTGGATTGGTTTGGTTCAGAAATTGAAGCGGTTTGGTTTGGTTTGAAAAAATTTCAAACCGCTTTAAGTGATTTGATTTGAGAATTTGCCACAAATCGAATCGTGTTCACCCCTACTCCTTACACCTTGAGAATCGAAAGACAAAATTAAAGCTTTAAATGAGCTAGAATGAAACATGAAGCCTCAATTTTTTTTTGAAGATTTCTAAATTGGTGACAATATGAATAATATGATTTGACCCACATAGCTAGCTACAAATGGAATAGCATAGAATGTCACATATAATAGTATGTCTCGACATCTATACCATGAATTTATCATTTCACATTTACTCTCAAATGAAATAGTATCGATTATTTTATCATAGAATAACTTAATGCATTTACAAAAGGGCTATCTGGAGAGGAAATAGATTGCACGTCGAGAAAAATGAGTTTAAAGTCTAAATCTAATGAGTCAACTTAAAGAAAACTTAACTAATGACTAGATATCTCACGGACTATGTTCAATAAGAAAACTAGTTATAATGATTCGATGAGAAGTACTTCAGGCAAGCCAAAATATTATTGAATGAATACCGGCTTACCAAATGTCAGATGGACACATACCGACTTGCAACTAACTAACCGTATGAACACATACAAGCTGAACAGATACCAGATGAACAAATAACAGTTTGACAACTAACTAATCGAATGTTAGCCAAAATATCACAGATTAAATAGTTTTATTAATTACAATAAAAAATGGAATGAACTTTGAAACCGAGGCCTGTGTGAACACGTTTCGCCCCCTCACCGTAGGTACTTGAGGTTTAGTTCTAGCGTCTATTTCTCATGATACAACCAAAAATCAGTAGAGTTTGAGCAATGCAGATGCTATTCCAACAAACTGACTTAGTATTTGAGCAGTATCACCACCAAGACCTTGATAGAAAGTGAAAATTACAAATGCAGAAAAGAGATATTTTTTCATGTGTTTGTAAGAGATGAAGATTACTAAATAAATAGGCTGTAAAATCACATGAGTTTCAGGAGTTTAAAGAATTTGAAAGCTTTTTTTATTTGAAAAAATAATATAATAAAGGCAAAATGTGGACCTTCTTAATTGCCAAATTTTGGTCCATTCGGCTTGACATCCATGTACGCAAGTCGCGTCCGCACACAAGTTCAAGGTCTGAAGCCTATTTTGGTTCGTGATTTGCACCCCTCATGTCCGCGCATTTGGAGAGAGCATCCATATTATTTAAAGTGGTCTTTGCCTTTATCTATTTTCTTATGTGGTATCAACTTTAAATTAGTTTCCCTCCAACACAAAATATCTTCCAATTCATCACCTTGAGCTCCAATTTTTAATTCACCCAAACATCATTTTTGACAAGTAAATATACGATTTCGATGTTTTCACGGAGAAGAACACAAATCAATCACGATTTTCGAAAATAAACAAACGGGTCCCACTCAAAGTTTATGTCAAAATCAGGCTTCAAATTATTATTTTGTTTCCAACACTTCAAAGTTTTAATATTTACATATTTCTATGATGGAGATAAGTGTAACCTACAAAAAATTGGTTAGGATAAACTACACTTTTAATGATTACTATATTTTATAAATAATAAGTATTGTTGGGTACTCTTTAAAGAACATCATCAATGTAAGTATGAACAAGTCGATTCAATAAGAATCATTTTTAGATGAATTCTTTAACTTGCTTGCAGGAACCTAAGAGAGTTAACGATCGAAATAACGAACACAGTAGAGAATCAAAGTTATGTGAGAGATAATGTGCTTAATCTATTGTATAGGCTTGCAATAACGACCGACAATTCAAAATGTTGTAATCACTTATTAGCTAAATAAGTCCGATAGATTCTTAGTAAAACCTATCTGGATGCATTATCTTTCAGATAGTTTTTTCTTTCTTCATTCTTGTTTTGAGTCGACTTCTTCCATTTATGTGGAGGATTGTTGAAATTTACGGGTATATAAAAATTAAAATGTGTGAATCGGTGGGTGCGATGACTAGATACATTTTAAATAAACATGTACACATTGAAAAATCATGATTTTTTGGATTGTGTGTGAATATTCAAAGATATGCATAATCAATAGTCATAAACCTTTGTATGGGCACGATCTAGACCATTGTATCGTGTTCAATTTGAAATGGTGAGATTTAATTTATGCATATGGTTGGAATTTCTATATTCATATTTAAATTATGCATAAACACTAAAGGCTATTCAAATAACTTGTGACTTTGTACATTCTTTTGTGTTGTTGGATTGCCTCATAATTCTGTGGCCCAGTTAATTGTGTTGGGCCAGTGTTGGAACCGGATCTTTGGCCCAAATGTTATTACTTGGTTGTAAAATCGTGTTCGCAATTTCACGCCTTACTAATTATTTGGCTTTGTGATGTGGCCCTACACTTGGCCAGATCTCCACCGTTGGCTGAAGTCATTTGCTCTCCATGTCTTAAGTGATTCTCGAAGTTTCATTTTTCTGTGGAACTGTTCAGTATTTGAGAGACTTTCTCTCTCTGTAGTTAGGGTTCGTCTCTTGCTTTCTACCGTTTGTCTGAGTGATTTCTGTAGATTTTCTTAGTGATAAGGCTTGTGTGTGATTAGGATTCATTCTTTTGCTTTCTACAGAATGTAAATCTGAGTGATTTTCTGTGTTAATCTTAGTGATAGAAGTAGTGAGGACTCTTGGTCTATTCTTTGTGAGATTGTGTATATTTTGAGTGATTTGAGGTGAGAACAAATTGAAGAAATCTCTGATTTCTTCATACACTATAATCTGATTCTTGGTGATTTTAGTGAACTAGAACGTAATCACTTTGTGTGGATGTTCAATGGGTGAGTAGGCCTAAGGTTGAACATCCGGACCCCTTTAGGGTGAAAAATCATTTGTGTTCTATTTAAATTTCACAATTTACTGTTTTCTTTATGTTCTAGTGAACTCTAGGACCAACAAGTGGTATCAGAGCCACTATTAGTTCTGGATCTGGGTTGGTGCTCGTTTTTTAGAAACCCTAATTTTTTTAAAAAAATTCTTGACTGTACGGATCTTGTGATTTCTGAAACGATCTTTGTGGAAAATAAAACCTTGAGTTGAGCTTTGTATTTTATCTTTTAAAATAAGAGTTTCTTTTAAATGAGACAAGTTTTTGTAAATTGATCTGTGTGATTTCTTTGGAAAATCGTTTCTACTATGGTTCTTCTCTTGTGATCTAGTGTCCTTGATCCAACTCGGTACTGAGTCATGGTGACTCATTTGACTCGTACTAAGTCGTGGTGAGTTGAGTTGACTCGTCGATTCCACTGAGTCTATGTGACTTGTTGCTTCTTGCGCCTGCTTTGAGGTTTGCTTCACATTTGCTTCTAGTATTATTTGAAATCCCCTATTACTTTCAACACTTTGTGTCAATTTTGGAATCTATTATTGAGGTAAGTAATCATTTCCTACTTTCCTTTGTCCAAGATCTCTTTGAGGATCTGAAAATTTGAGGGAGTAGGAGAACAAAGGTTGACCACCCCTTAGACATTTTCAAATTGACATTCCCTGCATGATATTATTGTCGCTGTTTAATCAATTGTCAGCACTTATCATAGTCTGTGATTTCTTAAAGTCATTTCTTATACTATCAATACTTGTTAGTTACTGTGTGGTCTACTATTTGATTCTTATGTATTTCTTCCTAATCATGTCTACTGCACATAAATTTGAAGTTGAGATTTGGAGGGGGACTGGAGATTTTAGTTTATAGAGATAGAAAATGAGGGCTCTGTTGTTGCAATAGAGGTGTGCTCCTACCTTAGATAGGACTTAACCACCTGAATTTAGTGTTTATAAAAGGCAGGAGTTAGATGAGGTTGCTTGGAGTTCCATTTTTCTGCATTTATCTGATATTGTTATTAGAAAAGTTGAAGAAACCTCTAATACTCAAGGCCTATGGACCAAGTTAGAATCTCTCTACCTTGCTAAGAGTATGCCAAATAAATGCTATCTTCTAGACAGTTTTACAATTTCAGATTCAATCCCTCTTCCACACTAGAAGATAACATTGATAAATTCACAAGATTTATTCAAGAATTGACTGACTGTGATGAGAAGTTATCTGAAGATCAACAAGTAGTAGCTTTGTTAAATGACTTAAGGGACAAATACAGATCTTAGAAATGCCTTGGAATATGGGAGAACTGATCTCATTGTTGACATTGTTATATCATCCATAAGGAATAGAGAACTTGAATTAATTTCAAGGACTCTAAATCTAATGAAATTTTGAATGTGATGGAGAAACCAAATCAGAATAAAGGGGGAAATCAATGTAACTACAACTCTCACAAGAGAGATAAACCACAATTTACCAAGTTCATAAATCAGAACAAAACTCAATCCAAATCTAAACTGCAGCCCAGAAAATGCTACTACTATGGGAAAACTGGACATCTAATCAAAGACCGTTTCAAAAAGATCTCTAATATGAAAGATAAACATAATTCTAATGGGTCTTCTACTGTTGCCTATAACAATGAGCATGATATTTAGGGGGTTGTTCTTGTTAATACCACCAACGGGAACCCAAATGAATGTGTTCTTGATTCTGGCTATACTTTTCATATGTACCCTATAAGGGATTGGTTCACTGAACGTATTGATCAAAATAGGGGGCAAGTTTAGATGGGAAATGACATGAGTTGTCAAATAAATGGAATAGGGAAGGTGAATCTTCAAATTGTTAACAACAAAATCCTCAAATTGGATAAGGTCAGATTTGTTCCTGAATTGAAAATGAATTTGATTTCACTAAGTGAGTTAGATGAAGACTATGATATAATAATCCACAAAAGTTTCATCAAACTTCATCTCAACAATAAATAGATTATCTCTTTGCCCAAGATTAATGGAATCTACACTATGCATGCTGAACCTTTAGTAGGCTACAGCTCTGCTACTATTAATATAAAATCTGATAAGTCTTTAATTTGGCACAAAAGGCTTGGCCACGTGTCTGAAAAGGTATTAACTATTTTAAATAAACCTGGCTACTTTGGAAAATACAATTTTGAAAAACTTAGGGGCCGTTCTCTTTGGCTGTTTTAGATCGTTTTCTGTTTTCGATTTTTCAAAACAGTGAAAATGTGTTCTCTTCCCTATTTTCGAAAATGCGTTTTTGAAAACAAAAAAAAAATTCAACACAAAACGGGAAAAACATCGTTTTCAACGTTTCTAGCCAAACCCAGGCAAAACTTGAAAACACGGGAAACAACCATTGGAAAACAAACACACTAACGTTCCTTAATCTGCCAAAACAATGGAGCAGCCACTGTGAAGCCTCTAAACTCCGTCCATCCTCCACCACCACCACCATCGAATTTGCATACCATTGTGAAGCCCTC
>CAIGRQ010342211.1:0-13382 GCA_903798375.1 Fraxinus sp. D2006-0159 | reverse complement strand
GCATGCATAAGTAGGTTCCCAACATGAAGAGTTTGATTTGACATATGAGTTTTGTAGTTGTCCATAATAGCAGCAAGTTCGTTCATTGATCAGAGGATCTTAGCAATGGAGTTTTAGAAAGTCACATTACAGAGAGCTAGCCTAAGGAGTTGGAAGCTTCCTACCAAGGTAGATGACAATCGGAGTCCATTTGGTTAGAAAACGTGGGGGCCAAAGACGACATATCAAGTAGTGGTGTTGTCTTAATTTCAGTATATTGCGAAAGCATATCTCAAAAATTGTGTCCATTTGGGATTGAAACTTCGTAAACTTTGATATTGAGATGTTAGCTTCGCTATGGATCAAACACAGTGTTATTTAGAAGTCGAGAACATCAGTTACGTAAATTAAAATACATCGACCAAACAAGGTCTATTGGTGTCACTTGAGTTATTCTTGCTAAGTACATTAAAAGGGGGCATGCTAGGTGCGTGGTCAATTAGCCACCCTCATACTTCCATCCCTACAAAAGGGTAGCTTGTAGACTATTCTTATGCATTAAATGTGCAATTCTTAAGGACCACGTGGACAAGTAAGGGCCTACTTTAGACACCTTGGGGTCGAAAACCCATCGAGCAACGTTATACCTTCATGATATTCATTGGGCACCCAGAGGGGCCCTGAGGTCACAATGGAGCATTATTATGCTCCGGACTAAGTTGATGATACAATAACATCTCTAAACCAAATGAGCTATCGAGGCAAGCACTTTAAAGGCCTTGCATGCTAATCGTGTGCATTGGCTATGGGTTCTAACCTTATCGTGGGATTCCGTTGGCTTGATATGCAATCATGAGGTGACGATGTATAGTTAGACAACTGCAACAATAGTTAAAATTGTTGGAACAACTATGCTATTAATCATATATTAACGGATGAACCTAATTGGATTAAGCATTGACGAAGGGCAAGGTTTCAAACATTAACTAAAATGCCCGTAGAAAGTGTAGAGCATAAGGATCGCGTTGTGGGCACGCGAATGACCCTCAATACTTCGGACATAGTTACGAGAGCTTCTTTTAAGCGAGTATACTTCAAGAGATTGTATGTGGTGCACGAGCATGTGAGCAAGCTAGAAGATGTGCACGTGAGCATCTTGGGACCAAGTATAACGCAGGGATGCATTCCGATGTTTACACGTCAGTAAGTCTTGTGGACGAAATATACAACTAGTCATGTCTAGACTCATAATGAAAGTTAGCTGAAGGTAATCTAAAGGAGTGATTTTTTGGGGGGAAATGTATTTGGAAATAGTGATTTTTTTAAGAATGTATGGTTAAAAAATAAGGAAATGTTGTGAGTTCATGTGTAATATAATTTTATGGAAGAATATATTGTTGAAAATAAATTTTGAAAAAAATGTATTTTTAAAAAAATGGATCCCAAATAGGAACTTATAATCTCAAAAAACCTTGTCAAGCAAGGGCTAAGACGTTAATATCGTCTTAAAAATCATGGAATATTGTTTCCAAAGTAATAAATATTGTATTAAAAGATTTCTGGTGATTTACTATGACCTAACATTATAAAAATTCTTATATGAGTCAATTTCATTTATGAGTGGTTATCTCATACTATATTTTATTATTTTATTGAAGAACTTAATTTATCAAAGATAGATAGGACGAATTTATTTATTTATTTGGAAATGATGTTGGGCAGTATACTAACGATTGGATTTTTTTTCTTCACGAGAGAAAGGAGTGCAGTTCCAAATTCCAACAAATTTTGACAAAAAATATTTCAATTTTTAAGAAATCTTGTAAATCAAAGAGGACTCCTCCATTTGAATCAACAACTACGGATCAACCAATTTAACAAAAGAAAATTTGTGCTGGATTATGAAAACAAACCAAAATGAATAAAGGTAGGTAGTACCAAAAGATTGACTTTCAAAAGGCAGCTATCTTAATCGTTTTAAAGCTTGAAGAGCCTACACTTAGTTTCAAAAAGGTTGATATTAGCATTAACACTCTCTTAGGTGCTAAAAGTAGAAAGGTAGATATGTAAATCACTTAGGGCATGTTCGGTTCCAATTAAAATCTAATTAAAATTGAAAATATAGCATTTATTGGGTCCTACTCGTCTAATAAAAGTCAACAATAACGGTTAATTTTTCAATTTTAATCCGATTTTAATCTCTACCAAACACAGTCTTAATCCTTGAACTAGGGATAGGGTCTATTAATCAAATTCCAATAGAGTAGCAGTACTATACTAATACTGCTTAATTCCTTTATTACTGTACAGTTGAACATTTCCGTGCCAGATTGTAGAAGTCTTATACTAGACGACTGACTTTAATAGAAGGCAAAATACCTATAATTTTAGATTATCTTTGCTTAGTTAGGCACAATCAAAAGCGTGACAATAATACCTCATTAATTTTTTTACAATTTTTCCCTTTCTTAATTTTAACTACACATTCTCCAAATAAAATAATATTACATACAAAATCTAAAATTTTCAATTATTTTTCAACCACACATTCTCCAATCAATCACTATTCCAAAATTTATAATTTCGTTAAAATGAGGACCAAACAACCTCTAAAATTGATAGAATAAAAGTGAGTCTATGTTCCCGCGAGATGAACCATATCAAAGTCAGCTAAATCATCTACGAGACAAAATCGTATACGATCTCACTAAGGTTAGCGAGCCAATATAAATTTTACAAACTTCTCCACATTATAAAAATTATCAAAGTGGGCGTGATCAGATATTACTACACATCCAATGAATTTTTTGATTATTGTTTAAAGGTCCACCCCTGTAATCTTAGATCGAATACTTCATAATTAGACTTTTGTTAAAATTGTAATAATGCCTATGAAGTATGCTACGTGTATAGGGTGGGGACCTTGCGAGTGGGACCCACCTAATGCGAGAGGCAGTAGCTTTTCTAGAAATGGAAAACCCTCGTACCTATACATCTTAGCAATAATTAAAATTTGAACTAAATCTTAAATTTTGGTCAACTTGTTGACATGAAATCCGTTCAATATTTCAAACTCATGGTATATTATCAAAAATATTTTAACTTGATCTTGATGCACGCGAACTGAAATTTTTTAAATACTCGCTTTTTTGTTTTATTTATCTGTTGCATTATTCTTTTGTATTATTCGTGCAGGCCTGCTTTGTAATTAGTATTTTAGGCCCTGTTTGAGCCACATTTTTTCTTCATTAAAATGAAAAATATGACCGTTATCCATCACATCAACATTAAAATTCAAACTCTCTATCTCTTGTGTGGGGCCAGAACGGCTATATTTTTCATTCTCATTCTCATTATAATGTGGCTAAAACGGGCCCTAAATCCAACTCTACAAAAGGTTGATATTCAGAAAGAACCCCAAAGGAAAAAGAGGTTAAGGACAAACTTATTTATAACTGTTGTGTAAATATTTAGAGCCTGTTTGGTACGACTTAAAATCCAATTAAAATTGAAAATATGATCGTTATTGGGTCCCACCTGTCTAATAAAAGTCAACAATAACGGCTATATTTTCAATTTTAATCTCTACCACACACCCTCTTAATCTTTCACATCCGGAAATTATATTATTTTATTTACGTCCGAATCAATTATTTGTATTTTAATTAAAAAAATTTAAGTTTATTTCTTGTTTTTTGCTTTTTAATTTTCTAATCAACAACTGTCAGTCTTAATCAAGATTTATGAACCCTAAAGTGGATGATAATTAATTTGCAATACATTGCTAGTTAGACTACTGCAAGTCTTGCAATATGTAGCAAAATAAATATAATTATTAGAGCATAAAATATTAAGTCCATGTTTAATTGAATTTGAAGTTCTCAATTTTTGCTCAATATGACACTTATGTGATATGTCCCTAAAGATTTTTCATGTCATTCTTATTCTCAAACTTTCATTAGTTAGCACATTTTGTATTTAATAACAGTTTCATGTCCAAAAGTCTGTTGAAATAATATAAAACAACTTATTTTTTCATCATATTTAAAAACACAAATAAATAAATAAAATTGCAATTTTTTCCCCTCATTTCAAAACATGAAAACAAAATATTTTGATATAAATAATCGTTAAGGACAAAACGTATTAATTAATGAAATGTTAAAGATAAGAATACAACACAGAAAAATGTTAAAGAAAATAATTATTACAATAAACAAAGATTAAATAATTTAAGTGCAATTAAAACGTGTTACATCAAATAAAGATTGTGGTAGCAATATAACCACCATTTGTACAAAGACACGAGTGCTCATTTAAATGTTGACAAGTGCGGGCGGCCTACTAGGTCCGGGTTCGAATTCGGGCTAGTAGGTAGAAGAACCATCTCTTTTAAAACTTGCCGATTAGATAGATTCTCTTACGAAAAAAAAAAAAAAAAACTTATTTTAAGGCTAATTTCATCCAATTAGGATTGCTTTCCCCTCTATCAACATTAAACCAATAATTATTTCTTCCAAATTTCTCCATTTGTATTGATTCTACTGTCGAAATCTTAGGCTTAGTGCATTTTTAGAATATTCTCTATTTATTAAAAACATCATATATATTACCGAGTAAAATATTTTAGACACTCTAACTTAAATTGAAATATATACCTTACTAAGTAAGGGTCATTTGATTGTAAATGTGAAATTTGGATAGAAAGAAAATGAATTTCAAGGAATTGAATTGTCTAGAATTTGTTTTATCGTGAATTGTAATTAACCTCGTTTGATTGGTATAATTTTTCACCTGAAAAATGTTGAAAGTTAAGTGTCTGTTTGACTTCATTTTTTATGGAAATTGTTCATTAAAGTGATAATTTTTTTATCATTGAATTTGTTTCAATTTTCAAAAAAAATATTAAAAACAAATTACCATACCGAATACCATTCGTTTGATTTTGTTTTCCATGAAAATTGTCAATAAAAGTGATAAATTTTTTTTATCATTGTGTCTAGAATTTTTTTCAGTTGCAAAAAATAAAAACCCTGGAAAAACCCTGGAAAATCAATTTCCACCTTGGTTTTCCATAAAACCAAGGAAAATGTGAGCATGTGAGCCAAACCAAGAAAATGAATTTCATAATAATAAAAAAAAAAAAGTGTATAAAATAAGGCAAAAGTGAAATTCAGAATTTGTTTTCCATTTTTCATGGAAAATAATTACCTATCAAACAGGCCATAAAAGTTCGTTTGATTGCAAATGTGAAATTTGAGTAGAAAGAAAATATTTTACAGGGAATTAAATTGCCTAAAAAATGTTTTACTGAGAATTGTAGTTAATTATATTTGATTGATATAATTTTTCACGTGAAAAATATTTTAATTTTGGATCTTTTGGTGTTCGTTTGATTTGTATTTTTATGAAAATTGTTCATTAAATGAATTTTTTTTATACAATTGTTGATAATATTTGTTTCCATTCCACAAAAAAATAAAAAAAATCAGAACTTGGAAAACATTTTCCCTCCTATGTTTTCCATGGAAGCCTTGAAAATGTGCATGTGTGGGGGAAGGTGTGAAAAAGTTTTGCCAAGAAAATTAATCATATCAAACACCTAAAAAGTTAGAAAATGTCCATGGAATTTCCACCATATCAAACACAACATAAATGTAACTATACAGTAAAAATAAAGAGTGGATTTGGTGAGATAAATTTACACTTTATTTTAAAAAAGATAATTCTTGGTGTACAAAATGAGTTACAAAATGGTGTTCAAAATTGTCAAATGGCGGCCCCCTATTAGCCCGATAAACGCCCCCCCAATAAGGAATCGTCATTTGACAATTTTGTACCTGTAACACAACCTTTTTAAAAAAGAGTCTCTTGAAACTTATTTTAAGCATTGTATGTCTAAGCATTTTTGTCGGAAAATATCTTAAAAATGCTTTTACTGTATTCTTGCATCCTTTAGTTTCAAAAGTTTTTGAGTTTCACTCCAAAGTAGGTTATCTGAATAATTTCAATTTGTTAAAAATTTTATCTCTAAGATTCATTTTATTATTTGATCTGTGCTATTCATGGCTGCAATGATTAATTACTGAATTAGACTACTAGTTTCAAGTTTTTCCCCATGTTTGCATTTCATGTTTCAAGATAAGTAAGTTTTTACTTTAAAAGCTATCGTGTAAAAGATTCGTAAAAGTAACTTTTTAATTGTTTGTGAGCATACCCAAGCGTGAATTAATGAGGAATTTATCTTAGATTAGTTCTTACTCATTGAACAAAAAGAAGTTAAATCTTACTCATTCATACATTCAAACGATTATCATCCATAATTAGAGAGAAATCTATTACTTTGATTGGACGAAAATTATTGCATGTCCAACAAAACTCGATCGTGGTACCTTGACGACGTTAAATTAATTAAATGAATACTCATTAAACTTATCCATAAGTTACCACTTAAATCACTAAAAAAAAAATAAAAAAAAATACCAATTGCTATTTGCTCATTTAACTATTCAAACAGTTACTCACCATTTCTAGAGTGGGATCATGTAACACCACATAAGTAGTTGTTTTTTTCATTTTTAAAGACTGAATATATACCTTAATTTGTGGATAAAAAACTATGGAGTATGAGAGATCATACATATAAGATATAAGAATTTACATCTAACATTATGGATATAGATACCCATTCCATAATTGCTTATGATCACACCACTTTTTTTATTGTAATAACTTTCTTGATGTTACTTTGAAAAGAAAACATTATTTTTTATCTATTTATCATTTTTCTATCTTTTCCATTTGGTAACAATTTAAAATTAGATAATTTGGGTTGTGAAAATGTAAAATGAAATAACGAAAATAAATATTTTGCACCATGGGTACAAATACCCTAAGATATGGGTATAACTACCTCAAAAATAGACTTTACGTGGGTATTACTATATTGGCGAAAAATAACATAAATTTTTTTGAGTAGTTTGAGCCCGTCTCGTTGAATTTTTGAGAATCTGCATTTTTGTAACTCGAACTCTACATTATAACTCAACGTTAATTACAGTTACGGATGTGTAACAATTTTAATACATGAATGGCAATGTGTATCTTTTTTCTTCTTCTTCAGTGAGTAATTAGTAATGTATGGATAAATTTAATAAGCATTCATTTAATTAACTCAACAATTTGGCGTCGTTGATGTGCCGCGTCTGGTTGTCATTGGACACATGACAATTTTAGTCGAACGGTTGTAATAAATTTCATTATATTATTGAATGAGTAATAATTCGAATAGCGAATTAGCAATAGGTAACTTTTTTTGGTTCAATGGGTAATTAGTAACCTAAGGATGAATTTAACCATTGTTTGAGCTTCGTTATCTAAGATTAAACTCATTTTTAACCTTGCATTCTCCAATAAAATAATTTCACGCGTAAATTCAATTTTTTGCCCCACTTGTTAACAACATATTTTCTAAAAACTCATAAATTTGCACGTAAATTCAAAAAAAATCCATATTTAAGCCCCTGTTTGATGCACATTAAAATGGAAAGATTACTTTTTTTGTGATGTGATGTTGAATATGTGGTTATTGATGTAATGAAAAATATTATTTTATTAAAAAATGTGTTGCTGAAAATGAGTAGAAAAATGAAAATGAAAATTATAATGTGACTCAAACAGAGACTAAGTGTTCAGGTCCCATTTTTTGAAAGAATATGTTTTGTAATAGTGATTTTTTTGGAAGACACTTGTTCAAAAAATAGGAATTTTTTTTTTTTTGAATTTATGTAAAATTATTTTATTTATCTGAAAATGATTTTTTATATAATGGGGGCTCAAATATGGCATATATAATATATTCTTTGAAAAAAAAGAAGAAATTTTTAAAAAATCTATCCTAACATATAGATTTTTAGCAATAAAGTTAATAAAAAATTGACCACGCCCCTAACATGTGAAGTTAAAAGAGGATAATTTTTTTTGGGTGAAATGAATTGTGAGAACTATTGAAGTTTAAACAAAGAAATTACTTTTCCAAACAAGCTCTTAGCCCTGGATTGAAATTCAGATTTTAATATAATTAACCAATATTTCATGAGTTGTGCATTGATTAACTTGACTAATTAATAGGGAAGAATCTCTCACTGCAAGTCTATACATAAACAGACGTTTTTTTGTGTGTTCTCTGTTAGAAATTCGGCATCATCCAAGTTTTCAGGTACTCCATGCACATAGATTTGTGAAAATACACACAAATAAGCACTTGTTACTCAATTCAGAAGGTTTACTGAAGCGGTTTATTTCTAGAGTTTTTGATTTGATTCCGTATTCTGTTTTACATACTGTATAGTGTATACGATCTGTTTGTGTTAGTCGAATCATAATTTTTTAAAATTTAATTTCTTCAACATTGCTCATGAAAATGTAAAAATGGCTCATTGGTTACAACGTTGAGAAAAAAATGACAAATTCTCTCTCTCCAGACCGAAGATATTTAGTAATCATTATTCATTTCTATTTTCCACGAGTTAGTGGACTGATTTGTTAACGAGGATTTTACTGCATATAGAAATGTGGAAGCTGAAATTTGCTGAGGGAGGGAACCCATGGCTGCGCAGTGTGAACGGTCATGTCGGTAGGCAAATCTGGGAGTTTGATTCGAGCGCCGGGTCTCCGGAAGAGCTGTTGGAGATCGAGAAGTTTCGTGAGCAATTCCGCGACCAGCGATTCGAGAAAAAGCACTCCTCTGATCTTCTCATGAGATCTCAAGTTCAGTGAGGCCTTATTTAGCACCATTTTTGCGTCTTTATTCTTTTAATGCCAGTCGTCAATACGTTTCTATATTTTTGTTTTGTACCTTGTTTCATTTTATGTTCAGTTATTTTTTACAAAGTCTATGTGGTTATTACTTATTAGTAGTTGCATTTTATTACTAGTGGGGGATAATGGAGCAGTTAATGCTCCTTTGTTTTAGGTTAAATTATCTTGTATTTAAAATCTAGTGAATGAATTATTTGCCACTCTTGGTTTGGAGGTTAATGATTCCTCGAAAACCAATGCTATTGGGAGGTCTAGATTTCCTCAAATAAATCTACCCTTCTCCTCTCCTCTTTATTTTGTTTGATTTCCCGCTACGAACAATTCACGTTCATAACAAAGCCTTACTGAGCTTGTAAAATTTATCGTGTATGCAGGTGTTCATATTCTGTATTCGTTTCTCAAATGTAACTAATTGGTACTTAACTTGTAATAAACGTGATCCTTCAACACACCCATAGTACATTATAAGGATTAACAAAGAAATAAATTGAGACTGGTGATTGAAAATCATTTTATTGCTTAAAATAACAACGCTAAGCTTATATGACAACATATTTGTATGTGCATGTATATTCAAGTAATTGTCTGAATTTAGCAAAAGTTATGTAATTAGTTCTATTAGTATCCGCTTGCAATAGTTATTTATTCAAATGAGTGGGAGTTTGATGAATTTTCATACGGGCTTGAGGTATACCAAATTGATGAACAAGATTATAAAAGGAAGTGGCCACTGAGACCTATACAAAATAGGTCTATTGGTGTATCTTATTGCTATTACATTGGTTCAGCTGATAAGACTATGAGCATGATGAATCGTAAGTGGAATTTTGGAGAAACATTTTTCGTTTTGGAATGTAAGTGTTTTAAGTTAAGTAAATTTAGGATAGAGTGAATAGAGTGTTCCTTTAGCCACAACAGGGATAAGGAAATGGTGGTGGAATCACTATAGAGGATTATTTTATCTTAAGAAATGATTAATTTTTAATTATTTAAATCGATTATGAAGAAGGAAAATGGATTTTAAGATGATGAGATGCATGTGGTTAGAGTGAGTTGGATGAGAAGACATCTATAAAGTTAAAAATTAAGTTCTATGAGCAGTATTAGACCAATTATGCTTTATAGTACCAAATGTTGGATAAAATGCTATAAAATGAATTTGTGACTGTACTAGAATAGGAGAAATAAGAAATGAGGATATATACCAACAAATAGAGTAAAAAAAATTCAGGATAAATCATAGGAATAACCAATTATGTAGTCAGGACATGCCTTGCATAGACCTAAAGTTCTCCTTAAAGCTGTCGGTGCGGTTCAAGTAAAAGTGTAAAACGGAAAAGATGAGGGAGTGGTAGAACAAAACTAACGGCTATATGATGTGTTTGCTGTTTTGATTATATTAAAAAAATTCGGTAGATGTAGTGATGAACCACACAAAGTGGTGGAAAAAGGATTCATATGGTCAACTCTTAGTTTACTGGTAATTAGATGTAGTTTGTTAGTATTGTTGGGAAATCTTTTGATTTCTTTTCTTCTTTGAGTCAACTTTTTCTTATTAAAATGGGGGGTTTTGGCAATAGAGATGGACAGATTTTCTGGAGATGCGCTATGATGGTGATCGTTGAGCTATTTGAATATATGGGAATTCTAGAACTTTCCAGGATGTTTTCCTCTCCTTCGTTCAGTTAGTGGGATATGCTAGTCTTACTTCTTGATTAAGGGAAACGGCAGCTAGTTCTTTTCATGGTCTGACCTTAATAGTTGCTTAATAACATGGAATGCAATATTCTAGTTTTGTTTTTGTGCTTCAGATGTAGTTCTTTACATGTTTTTGATGAGTACATTATGTACCTTTATGACATTTCCTCTTACCAATAAAATCATTTTCATAAAAAAAAAAATACAAATTGAATTTTCTCTTGCAAAGTTCAGCATATATTTATCCTCGGGCAGGTGGTTCAATATAATTTTACTACACCTTTATGCTGAAAATGGTGAGTTGAACTGTCATGTTTATGTTTTTATTATGGAAAGAGTGCCTATTTAATTTTTTCTTAACATAACTCATCTTCATTTTAATGGATTGTAGTTTTCAAAGGAGAATCAAAGCTCCTCAGCGTTGCCCCAGGTTAAGGTAAAGGAGCTAGAAGATATTACAGAAGATAAAGTAGTAAATACGTTGAGGAGAGCTATCGGTTTCCACTCAACAATACAGGCTCATGATGGTCACTGGCCAGGAGATTATGGGGGTCCCATGTTTCTAATGCCTGGCTTGGTAAGTGTTGATTTTTCCCTCTCATCGTTTCTTAAAATCTAAGTGGATATTTCTACTTGTTGGATGCCCAAGAGATAGATTTTTCTAGTGACATTGCGTGTTCTTTTTCTCACTTGTTTCAGTAATTGTCTCTAGTGAAGCAATTCTTATACAACTTCATGTAGCATGTGTACACACTTGTTTATGAATTTTCTTGTTCTTTCCAATTTGATGGAACAGGTCATTACCTTGTATGTAACTGGGGCAATAAATGCTATTTTGTCAAAGGAGCACAAGCGTGAGATGTGCCGGTATCTGTACAATCATCAGGTAAGGATAGTGTATTTTTAGCAGGCACATGTGCAATGCGTTTTTTCATAAAATTTGTATACATGTTATCTGGATTTTCAGCATTTATTTCTGATATCATTTAATTTTCTTCTTTTGCACTGTTGGGAAGCAGCAGGAATAAATTTCTAATTAAACCTTGTAAACTGCAGAACAGTGACGGTGGGTGGGGTTTACACATTGAGGGCCCAAGCACCATGTTCGGTTCTGTGTTGAATTATGTTACCCTGAGGTTGCTTGGTGAAGAAGCAAATGATGGAGATGGTGCAATGGAGAAAGGACAGAAGTGGATTCTGGATCATGGTGGTGCCACTGCAATTACTTCCTGGGGGAAAATGTGGCTCTCGGTTGAAACTCATCCTTTACCTTGCTTTTTGCTGATTTCCGTTTTCACCACATATATTTACCATTTGTTAATATTCTTTCGTGTTGATGGTATTAGGTACTTGGAGTATTTGATTGGTCTGGAAACAATCCTCTGCCACCTGAGATATGGCTTCTTCCTTATGTCGTTCCAATCCATCCAGGTAATTGCACGTCTATGCTTTGCTTCTGCCTATCTTTTGTACCCTAATAGCTCTATCTTTCCTTTTTTGTTCTTGTAAGTGATGTTAAAGTTGCGGATTTGTATCTAATCAGGACTGATTTCTATACGACCTGTTTGTTCTACTTGAATGGCAAAGCTATGCTTTTGAATGAAGTTTTTTTTTCTTCTTCTCGACAGTTACCTTGGCATACTACTATTGGTATTTTCTGTCTTCTAATAATGTCTCATTATGATATGCTAATATGACTTGACACACAATTGGGCAAGGAACCTGAGATTTTCAGATGGAGAAATGAAAAGGTATCTTTAAGTATCAAGTTTATCAGCGATCACCCAATGCATCAGATTTAACCCTTTTTAGCATTGCACAACTTTTCTGATTAGTGTAATCATTATACTTTGGTGCCCTTTATTCAAATCCTTTTCACTCTGGAATATTATTTACACTTTCTTCATCTTCCTGTCTGGTGCATAGTGCTTCGGCGAGGATGAATCAAATGGTNATTCAAATCCTTTTCACTCTGGAATATTATTTACACTTTCATCATTTTCATGTTTGGTGCATAGTGCTTCGGCGAGGATGAATCAAATGGTTTCCAAATGTTGTTTCCTCTAATAAAGAAGTTTTTTCCTGATATTGCAGGAAGGATGTGGTGTCACTGTCGAATGGTTTATCTGCCCATGTCTTACTTGTATGGGAAGAGGTTTGTTGGTCCAATTACACCAATAGTGCTGTCGCTGAGAAAGGAGCTATATACAATTCCATATCATGAAATAGACTGGAATGTAGCACGGAACCAATGTGCAAAGGTTGGTCAGATCTATTTATTAGTTCCAAGATACAATTCTATTTAATGTTGTCAATTGATGGCAACCCACATTGTTTCATACACAGTTTATTCAAAATGCACACGTGCTGGCTTTCATCCTTTGTCTGTTGTAATTCATTATTTGTTAGCATGATCTTAGGACACTCTATCCAAACCTTGGAAGAAAAAGTCAAGAAAATATTACAAAAGAATGTTCCCACCACCTCAAGCAGTGGCATCCCACTTCATGAATAGAATGTGCCTATACCTTCTGTTTGAAATGAATAATTTAGACTCTTCTAATATTAATATTCATCATTTGTCAATTGTCTGCAAAGGCAATGATTTGTAAAGTAGAATATGCTGACCGTTTCCACTCCAATGGTATTGTTCGTTTTTCGCTGACATTCTTTCATTTTGTGATGTCACTGCAGGAAGATCTATACTATCCACATCCTCTTATACAGGATATTCTGTGGGCATCTCTTGATAAGCTTTTGGAACCTATTTTTATGCGTTGGCCTGGGAAAAAGTTAAGAGAGAAGGCTCTTCGTACTGTAATAGAGCACATACATTATGAAGATGAAAATACTCGCTATTTATGCATAGGCCCTGTAAACAAGGT
>CAIGRQ010342175.1:0-13755 GCA_903798375.1 Fraxinus sp. D2006-0159 | reverse complement strand
TATGTAAAATAATAGTGAAAAAATTAATTATTTTTCAAAAAATTTCTCTCCACGTTTGAAATCTCCATTTGAACTATTTATGAACCGATAAAAAAAAGCTGGGACAACCCTTTTCCATCGCTCCTTGTTTTCATCTAATGAATCCTCTAAACCAATGGATTCCCAATTCTCCACCTCCTGAATTTTCATTCTAATCCCATAAACCTTCTATTCTATTCGAACCTCATTTGACTTGGAACCAATCCCCATTCCCAGTTGAAGCAATGGACATTATCAGGGTCCTAGTAACATGGACCTTTCTTGCATTCTTAATTTCGCCAAACCTCGTACAGGGTATAGGCGTGAATTGGGGAACCCAGGCTTCACAAAATATGCAACCCAGCACAATAGTTCAAATTCTTAAGGACAACAAAATCGATCAGATAAAACTGTTTGACTCGGATCACTGGACTGTCAAATTCTTTGCAGGAACCGGGATTGAGGTCATGCTTGGCATTCCTAACAATCACTTGGCTGAACTTGCCAATGATTATGATAAGGCCGAAGATTGGGTCAAAGAAAATGTTACCAAGCATTTATATGATGGAGGAGTCAATATTAAGTATGAAACTTCTCAACATATTCTAAGATTCTAGCCTGTTGGTTCTCTAATAATTTGAGCTTTTAGATGATGTGGTTCAATGAATATTTTCTGAGTTTTGCATGGACTTAACAGGTATATTGCTGTTGGAAACGAGCCATTCTTGAAGGCTTACAATGGTTCAAATTTAAAGACAACTTTCCCGGCATTAAAGAACGTTCAGAAAGCTCTCGATGAAGCCGGTCTTGGGGACAAAATTAAAGTAACCACACCCCAAAATGCAGATGTATATGAATCAGGTTCCAATGCTCCATCTGCTGGCAATTTCCGTTCAGATATAAAAGAAAATATGATCCAAATTCTGAAGTTTTTCAAAGAAAATAACTCGCCTTTTCTCGTCAACATATACCCTTTTCTAAGTTTGTATCAAAATCCCGATTTCCCTATGGAATTCGCCTTCTTCGATGGTGGTGCGAAACCAGTTCAGGACAAGGGAATTTCATACACCAATATGTTTGATGCAAATTTAGATACCCTTATTTGGTCATTGAGAAAAAATGGTATCCAAAAAATGAAAATCATTGTTGGGGAGATTGGTTGGCCAACTGAGGGACACATCAAAGCCAATGTCAAACTGGCTAAAAAATTCTATGATGGATTCTTCAAGAAAATGGCAACGAAAAAAGGAACCCCTCTTTATCCTGGAGAAATCGAGTATTATTTGTTTAGTCTCACAGATGAGAACCAAAAAAGCATTGCACCAGGTGATTTTGAGCGCCATTGGGGCGTATTTCGGTATGATGGACAGCCAAAGTTTCCAATGGATTTCAGTGGCCAAGGTCACGACAAAATGCCGGTAGGCGCAAAGGGCGTTAAGTACTTGGAAAAACAGTGGTGCGCATTCAACAGTGACATGAAGAACATGAGTCTTGTCCCGGACAACCTAGGTTATGCTTGTGCGATGGGAGATTGCACAGCACTGAACTATGGTTCTTCGTGCAATAAACTGGGCAGCATACAGGCCAACATTTCCTATGCTTTCAATATGTATTTCCAAATGCAGAATCAGGATGTGGAGGCTTGTAGTTTCCAGGGTTTGGCAAAGATAGTTAAGACTAATGCTTCCACATCGGAATGTCTCTTTCCAATCGCGTTAGAGAGTGCCGGTACAAGGCTGTGGATGCAGACAGGAACAAGCATTCTTGCTGGATTGTTGGTTTTATTTGCATTATTTTAGGGATCGAAGTGAAAGTCATACATAAGCTATTAGGAAATTAATCACCATGCCTATATGGTTTCTTTCATTAGATCTCTTAATGGTTTCTTATAAAATGCACTTCTTGTTACATAAATGTAGTGTGCAATATGAAGCCATTTCATCAATTTTTAAAGGTGGAAAAGTTTTTAACCACTTAATCAAAAACTAAGGTGATGTTTATTTCCTTATCAATCTAAGATCCAAAACCAGTTCTTAATGAAAGACTCAAATTTTCAAGTAAAGAATTGTGTAAATTCCATCTTAATTTGTTTGTGCTAAAAGTAAAAAGGGATTTGGCGCCATTGATATTCATTGTATAGCTTACTAAAACAATTTTTTTCGACAACTCGTATTAAAGCTTCTTGCCCAAATAAACATGACCTTAAACTAATGGTGTTTTCATATCTTCTCCAACTTTAATCTTATGATGCAAACTCGAACCTTCAGGAAGACCCAGAGGTGTGGATTCTGGCACGAGCAATTATCAACATTAAATAGCTACCACTCTTTGGTACTACATCTTTCCAACCCAGAAGCCAATCTCTCTCTTTCTCTCTCTCACTCCCTTTCGGATATACGCCATTTGTTATAAACAATGAAGAAACTACAAGATAACTCCGATACCAATTTGTTGTGATAATAGGCAAGAAAATAATATGACACAATAACAAACTCAATAATAAAATAATTAGCAGAGGAATGGAATTTTCACTAAAATATGGAAAAAGAATAAAATGATTTTGTGTTTTCAACTTTGTCTAACTCATTCTGAAATACAATAAATCTATATACGGGATGTTTCAAGCCCTAAGTAAAGTTATGGATGGAAATGAATGCTCAAAACGTGTAAAATGTGAAAATGCATCTAGGCAGGATGAATATGATGCTCGAGACAACTCGAAGTTGCACATTATCCATTTCCCGCAACAGATCTGGAGGAAAAAGTGTTGCTAAATTTATACCATCTGTTATTGGCGCTAGGCAGCGCCGTCCCGACACTCGATTGTCTGGCAGAATCAGGCGGGTGCCGCTTCACTATTTTGGGTGCTCAAGCTCAAGTTGAGCGTCAAACAAGCATAATTGTGCCGAAAAGTCCTCCCCGGTCCATATTTTAATCTCTTCAAGTCCAACCCAAATTCCAACTCAATTGGGCTTCATAACAGAATTTCAACTAGAATTTACCGAATAGACTTCGAATATGATTCCAAAAGCATTCCAACAAATAGAATTTCTCTTAATGTCGACCTTAATTAGAATTTTCAATTATCTTCAAAATAGAATTCGGGTCATGCCCTAATTCTAACAAACTTCACATTGACACATATTCACTGCGATGAGTAATTTCAAAGATTTTCCACCTGGAGACAAAACTCAACTCAACTGTAAGGAATGAACTTCAACTATTCTACAAAAACACAGACGAACTTCGCCATCAAAATTCTTAACTTGAAAATATTCCCCACCTCTACCACAAAATCCAAATGGGTTCAAACTAAAAAAACCTGAATAATCAAAATTTCAAGAACACTCTTGGACACCAAAGTTGCTCGAATCATAAGTAACAAAAATAAACATAATTAACAATCACCAAATAAGGCTGCAACAAGCCCCGTAATAGAATCACCTCAAAATGCTTCAACTAAAGGATCTTTGCTAGAACCATCATCTTCAACCATGAACGAAGTAGAATTAACTAAATCAACGTGTTTGTACCTATGTAGAGGTATATTCTCAAAAATGGGTCTTTTCTAGAAATTAAATACAATGATACCATTGGTAATGATGATAAAGCGGAATTATCTATAACTTTTGAACTTGACTTAAATGTATTCATCAAAGTAGACTCCAAACAAAACTCCAACGGTGTTGAACCAAACTCACAATCCACATGAGCTTCAAATTTATGTTGATTAACCTTCAAAGATTCCGTAGTACCTTGCAAGATATATAATTGAGATTTTTTCCATCACACCTCTACAAACCCTAAGGAGATAATATTTTTCTTCAAATCAGGAACATGCCGCATTGCATCAAGTGTTCTGAAATTTCAATCAATCAACTTAATTCTAACGATTCCTATACCAGATATTCGATAAAGTGTATTCACAACACCTTTGGAAACTTCTTCATATATTGTAAATGAATCCCGATTGAGACACATATGAAAAGTGCAAGCCGTATCAAGAATTCAATCCTCTTCAGGTTTGAAATCGCTATCAGCAATCACCAAAAGATTTCCATCATTGTGAAACATTTTTTTAACACTGACTTCACCTAAAGTATCTAATTGTTTTCCCTTCCGATTAACTGTAGCCAATTTTTCTTTATACTGCAACTTATAGCAATCCTTAACCAAGTATCCATTTCTCTTACAATATTAAAAAATTTGTTTGTGAAGTTAGATTTTAATTTGCCCTTTCTAGAACCATCATCAATGATAAAGCCATCTCCATGAGCCTTAATTCGAATGAGATGTTTCATCTTCTCTTTTAAATATAGAGTATCATAAACATCTTCAATGTTGAAAATGTTACGACTATATAAGATCATGTCCCTAAACAACATATATGAAGCTGGCAACGAACACAACAAAATCAAATCCAAATCTTATTGATCATATTTAACCTTCAAGGTTTCAAGATCAGCGATGACTTCTTTAAACACGACTATGTGATCTTCAAGAGATGTACCTTCTGTCATTCGACAAGAATAAAGACACTGCTTCAAATGCAATTTAGTCATACACAATTACTCTAATCTTAACCATAATGCAGCGGCCGACTTTTCTTTCAAAACATCATGAAGAATGTTATTCGAAAGATGAAAATGAATTTGCGACAGGCCTTCCGATCCCTACACAGTTTCTCTTTTTGATTCCAAGTTGTGGACATCTTATCAAATTCCAACAACGTATCATCTAAATCCATCTAAGTGAATATTGCACGCATCTTTATCTACTACAACGAAAATTTTGTGCCGAAATCCAAAAGTGGAATATTATATTTCATGGTTGCCATCCCAAAAAATAAAATCTTCCTATGAATTAAGCCTAAACCGCTAAACGCCCATACCAATTTGTTATAAACAACGAACAAAATATTGAATAACTACAATTCCAATTTATTGTGATAATAGATGAGAAAATAATATGACACAATATGAAGTAATTAATTACAAACTCAAGAATAAAATAATTGATAGAGAAATGGAGTTTTCACTAAAATATGGAGAAGGAATACAATGATTTTGTGTTTTCAACTTTGTCTACCTTAATCCAAAATAGAATTTGCACCACAGCCTAATTATAACACCATCTTCGCTAACAAGTCATAGTTCATGACAGTCCAGCAAGTCGAGTAGCACCTGGGTAATAAAACAAACACCAGCCTAAATCATCAAAAACATCCACGATTGTCCATAACTCATTTGAAACAACCTCGTTGTCCAATACACTAAAGTAAATGTCCCAAGAGTTTTTCCATTTTTTAACGCGATATTTTCGTCTTTTCCAAACGAGATCACCCTAAACCATCTTTACCGGAATAACTGGTTCATACCATAATGATCCTTTTGCTTTTTCCCTATAGAATAACTGGTACTGGCACAAAATACAGTTCATTAATCCTCAACACAGATAAATCCAATTCAGGGAGCAGTTCAGCCACCCTAATCGAGATCTCATCATAAGCAACTCGCCTCCAATAGATGGTGAGGTCAATGTACTCCATTGTCTTATGAAAGTTCCTGATATAGCTCTAAACTTCCTCCTCCCAACAGTCATACCTGCTGTCTTACATCATCCACCTCTGTAGTTAGAGTGTTAGACCCCCTACCTTGACCTTCCGTTCTCCTTTCTCTTTATTGGAAACATCCAAGGCATCAGATCCGAAAACTTCAACTTTGACTCAGGCTCGGCTTGCTTAGTCTAGGGAGCCTCAACCTCATTACCCAACCTTTGGGCCTGAAACTTTAAGTTTATTGGCCTCCTCTTCGACCTTATTAGTCCTCTGGAGGAACTTCCTATTCCTATGAACTCCATGCATTGGACAACAAATGTGTGGGCACCCATCCTTCTCAGATCCAACACAAATTCACCTAAAAAGGGCCCACATCCTTCTTAGATCCGACTTTTCAAACCAATGAATGAGAAAAATCAACTATTCGATTAAATCATACAGACTTGCATGGCCGGAGTTTGTCTTTCAGTGGCGACGGTCAAAGTTTGGTGGTGGCTAGTGTACTAATCTAGGTAACAATAGATAGAGTGAATAGAGAAAGATTAGAAAGAGACCGATAATAGAGATAGATTGATTAGAGAGAAAGTGAGCTAGAGATAGAATAGATATAAAAATTATATAATTATTATCTAATTATTGAAAAAATATATATCTGATTTTTAAATTTGAAACTAAAAATGTAGGGTTTTTTTTTTTTTAATGGTCCAAGTTTAAGTATTTATTAAATAGGTAAAAAGCCTTTCAAAATCCATCAAATCAAACTGACAGTGCTCGGTTTTATACTTTTGATATATATTATTGAGGAAAGAATGTATTTTAAATAAAAATATGATGATAAATATATATTTAAAAAGTAAGGAAAAATTATTAATGTGATGTAAAATCTTATTTTATTGAAAAATGTGTAATTTAAAATGAGTTTTGAAATATATTTTGATCAAATGCGTATCAAACAGGGACTAAATTTTATCGGATCCATTATGAGTTTTTGAAGAGAATGTATTTTAGAATTTTTTTTTTTTAAGTACGTGGTTAAAAAAAAAAAAGAAGTTTTGAATTTATGTGTGATATTATTTTATTGAAAAACATGTGATTAAAATATGAAAAAGGAAAAATGTATTAAATTATAATAGAGACCAAACTAGTGCTTAGTTTGGTTTGATTTAAAAATAATGACTTTACTTTTTCTGTACCAGGTGGCATCTGTAATTTGACAATTCGTTTCATAATGATTCAAAAATCGAACCAACTCAATCCACATCCATCCCTAATTATGACTCATGATTTTTTTAAACGAATTCAGTATAATCAAATTATCTCTATATATCGAAGGATCAAACTTTACTTGTTTTTATTGTTGTATTAAGCTACGTGAATTGGTTTTAATTGACAAAGCAAAGCTAAGATCCATTTTAATTGTATTCTCTGCAATTCTTTCCACAAGAATGCGCAAAAACGTGATTTGAAATTCCAGCCTTGAGAAGTAACATTTCAATAACATCTACTAATGAACTTTTCACTGTACAAGTTGGTCCTAAGAACTAACACACTCGGTAAAAGATTCAGGGCTAAAAACTGCGAGATAGAAGATTTAAGTATTTGTACAGAATTTAGCTTTGAAACTCCTTTTCGAGCTGTTGCCTTGACTCTGTTTTTGCCGCCAAGACGACATCATCAAGAAATCCCCTCTGTGGAAACTCGTCAGGCACAAGACTTCGATAAATTTCAAAGTTTTCTTCAGCTTCCTTCTTTTTGTCCAGCAGGCTGTAAACGATTCCCTGCAATAGATTTCATGAAGCAATTAGTCAAGATTGTATAAAACAAATATCGTATCCTCCTTCATCCCAACCAACAAATAATTAACTCAAAAGGAGAATTCGAAAAGGTAGCCCAACAAAGGTCTGTATCGTTCGAGTATCAGTTATAACCCTGACTCTTAGGGCATGTTTGGTAAAGAGTACTTGATCGGACTAGATATATTTAATACTGTCGAGTGACTCGAGTCCAATACAAACTTCAATCGTCTTGCCTCCTTAAACAGTGAGCGACTCTTTCTTGCAGTCTTACAGTGCATTCTTTAGACTACCTTAGTTTTAATGACTCTTCTCATCTCCAGCATTAACAAAGAATAATTTTAAAGTCTTTTGTAATCTCCGTCAAAGGTTAGCAATTGTCCAAGCTAGGTTAATAGCATTTCAACCCAAAAATTATACTAGTAATTACTTCATCTGAACCACCCAAAGGTAAATTAATTCACATTAATCCGAAAATATGGCTCAGCAAATAAACTTCTAGCAAGAAAAATTTACGTACATTGGCAGGCCCCTATGCACTTTCGGTCCCAATTCTTCCACCCAAAGGTAAACTAATTCACATTAATCTGAAAATATGGCTCAGCAAATAAACTTCTAGCAAGAAACATTTACGTACATTGGCAGGCCCCTATGCACTTTCAGTCCCAATTCTTCCATTCTTGGCATTGACCACCTCAACCTATTGGTTTTGTGCGCAAATAGTTCTTTTGGACGGTTTCGTACATTTTGTCCATTTAAGTCATGTGCAGTGCACATGATATACATAATATAATGAAATCACACTTATATTCTCATTTTTAATTCAAAAAGAAAAATAAGAAAATGAAAAGGAACTTCAATAAACAAAAATTGCACTTTCTTCCCCAAACCCACAGAGCCCACCCTCCCCTCTGGTCTCCACCCCCCCACCCCCCAAAACATCACCATCTCCAGCCTCTCCCTTAAGTCCCAAAAAAGTGGGATCAGTGGTGATGTCCATTGGGTCTCTCTATCTTCAACTGCATAGACTACTGATGAGTTATTGATGCTTCCCCTACTTTTCTCTCCCCTGCTTCCTACTTCCTCTCCTGGCACGGCTATGGCTATTTTCCCTATTATTTATATGTGTCTTTCTGTTCTTACATCACTATTTCTCTTGAAAAAGAAAGAAGTCGGAACCTTTATGTCAGGTTTATCATCACTTACATGAGTTACTGCCCATTTCTCTCCTGTTTTGATTGGGAATGTAATTAATAGATATTTTCTGTTTCTTTCCTCTTCAATTTTTGGGTAGCATCAATAATTTGATGGCTATTTGCAGAATCAAACTTCAATGGTAAATATATCGACGCATGTAGGAAAGTGGAAGTTTCTGATAATCCCGTATGAAAGCTATACTTGAGGCTATGATTAACTTCAGGTATTGTTTTATTTATGTATGCAGCTTAATTTAACTGTGCAAGTCTTGCTAATTGGAAGTATCCATTTTCGTTCGATAGCAAGGTTCTAGACTAGTAGGGGTGCATTGGACTGCGGAATATAGCAGTTACTGTTTTAGAAGGTAACTGCCACTGAAATTCTATCTTTGAAAATTTGGGCTGCTAGTTAGTTTGATCTTCTCTTGAGAAGGGTACCGGTAGGGAAACTCGGAAGAAACAACTCATGTACTTGGCAATCCCCAGCATTATTTTCATTTTACGAAGGATTTAGAAAAACAAAAAAAAATGTTAATGCTGCATATTGAAGAAACCACTCATGTACTTGGGCTGCTAATTAGTTTGATCTTATTATCTCTATATTAGTTTCAGACCCATCACAAGAAACACCTACCATCAATGTTTGCTCCAAAGAATTTTATGGTGAAGGAAGTTGGTGTGTGACAACAAGTTTATGGATTTTTATGCGAAGAGTGCCGATTTGGAGGCATCAGAGTCATTCACAGAAAAAACCTTACATAAACTGTATTACTTGGGGTGGTACGATGTCGGGGTTCATTAAGGAGGGTAGTTCATTATTTAGTTATGGTGGCGTTTGGTGGTGTGTGTGTGTGTGTGTGTTCTTTCTCCATACACACACACACACATATTTCTCTCTTGGGAATGGGGGGATGATGATATGACTATAATATCTGCCAGTAAACAATATTAGAATGTTAACCGCTAAAATGGACAAAACCGTCTAAAAGGAATATTTGTGCACAAAACCAATAGGTTGAGGGGTCAGTGCTAAAAATGGAAGAATCAAGACTAGAAGTGCACAGGGGCCATATGTTAGGGAACTTGTGCCATTTTCCCGAAAAATTATGGAGAAAAAATGTATAAGTTTCAAAAATAAAATAAAATAAACACGGAACGCGAAGATTTGCTATTTCACTAACCTGGCAAAGATAAGGTCGAAAATCCCTTGGATTTTCATTAACAAGAGCTTGAAAGTTCTCCAACGCCTCCTCAAAGTTTCCCTGCAAATGAGAAATACATAGAATTTCCTGAATACTGTAATCAACAGTCCAGAATAATTTCAAAATTCAAACAGTTGATAACTAGAGAGAAGTCTAATCCTAAAATATCAATATCATTTAAGTAAGAATAAATCAAAACCATCATAACTAATGAGTAAGAAAATGATTTCTATTCTTTATTATTCTCCCTCCCTCCCTCTTTATATTTTTCTTTTTCTTTTTTGGTTGGGAGGGACAAAAGTGGGGAAGGTTGGTTGTGTTGTTCTTGGATTTAGTATTTTTCCAAATCTTGATGTCTGAATAGATAAATGAAGCCAATGTAGTTTAGAAACCTAACTTCTCTATTAAGCAGCCAAAATTAACTGACAAAGATGGTCAAACTGTTACCTTTACGATATGCATCTGCGCAATCAATATTCTTATATTTCGCTCTTCATTGACTCTTTTTTCAAGACGAGCGACCTCCAAAGCCCTTTCCAACATCTCAAAAACAGCTGGACCTTCGTGGTTCTTATGCATTACCATTGCCAGACCCTACAAAGAAAGGAAAATCATAGATAAGTTCTACTATTAATTAGCAGTAGTGGTCAGCAGGTCAGGCGGTAAAGTTTCACTATGCATTAGCAGTAATGGATAAAGTAAGAGAGTATATCAACCATGAAGTTAAACTCTTAAAATGCAAATTTAAATACTTAGATGATCTTAAGTGATTAAATAATAACCCATGCAGTGTCATTAAATTTTCTAAAATATAAGACATAGGGACATTGCGAAAAAAGAAAATCCAAATTTCTAACATGGTTATGTAGGTACATCTTTCAAATTTCAATTTTTTACTAATCTAAGATGTCATTTTGATAGACCAAAATCAATTATTCACTAAGAGGGAAAAGAGTATTGAACAAGGGGTGGTTAAGACGAATAAAATAAAATTTTAGAGTTTAGTTTTCAATTATGAGAATTACTTTTTTTTTGATAGATAAGAATTATGAGAATTACTAAATGTTATATAAAATAGAAAATGAGAGACTTGGTTGCAATTTGGACTTAGTGTAGCACTAAGTAGCACTATATGGAACTCAATTTCATTTTATACAAACAAAAGCCTAAACCACCGATATAGAAAGAAAAAGAAGGGAAAATCTAATGCTGTCGTCTTTCTCCACCCTCTCGGCGACGACGCTAGATTAATAGAAAGCAAAGGCAGGAAGGAAGAAAGGAAAAGAAAAAGAAAAAAAGAAGAAAGAAGAAAAAGAAAGAAGAAGCAAAAACAACAAAGTGTCCAATTGAGGATCCAACAAATATCTCATACCCACATCGTGTCGGACTATTTCGAAGAGTCCGAATATCAGAAGTTTCAAGCATTTATTTGACCAAGAAGTTGTCACTATGCAACAACTCAATTAGTATCGGTGCTAATTTTACTTTAAAAAATTTGTTGGTTGAAGAGGAGGAAAGGAAAGTGACGAGCAGCCTAACACCTGAAAAGGTCAAAACAAGCTTATTCACGGATACCACTTCATATCCAATTTCCTTTAACAGGTCAGGTTCAATACAGCTGAGACCTTGATTATATTAAAATGAACACCATGCAAATTTTTTTCCTTTAGAACCATTTGGTCGACTTCATTATGTATCCACTCATGAGAAGTAAAAAATAATTAGATTAAAAAAATCACTATTCTTCCTTAGTTTTTCATTCATCTCCAACCAATCTAAATAACCTCTTTCCCTCTTTTGCCCAAGCAAGGTTAAGTAATCGGCTAATCGCAGTCATCAAACTCAGGAAAGGGAAAGACAAATTCTGCCCTTTACACTCATTGTTTTGCAATGTACAAACACAAGAATTTTTAATTTCACGAGCCTAGAAACTCCATAATGTAGGAAGCAAGCATCTCTCCTTAGATAACCATATAAATATAGCACATTATTTCAATCTTACGAGTTATAATAGTCATAGCTCTTGTTTAACAAATGAGTTGAAATGGGGAAAAAATGAGTCGCGCATAACCTCTTTGATGGCAAATTGTCAATTTAAACAAACAAGAAGTTCTTCTATATTTTGGGAACTGGGAAGTATTTCCCGTTCAACTATTCCCCATGGGTGGGGACCCATGTGCATATGTCATTCTTCATGTACCTCTACTAGTTTGAAGGAGGTAAGTTAATCAATAAATAGAAGCCTCCTTCCAATGGTATCCACAATAGTACTGTGCAAAAAGTGTATCTCATCAAGCTGTGCAAGGCTGAAGGCAATGCATAATTTGCATTGAAATCAAGCCAAGTAATACTACACGTAAACGTACATTTACATTCGAGCATAGTTATAGTAGATGTATTCATCATAAGCGTGCATAAAGGACACATTAAATATTCATTTCTACAAGCTACAACTAGAAGCACAAAAAGCATGCCCAAAAATATGATGGCAAAATATTAATAGTGCAAGTAGAAGGCACAAGAGAAAAGGAACAGAAATAGTCTGGGATGTAGAAATCTAGGAACAGTGCAAATACACTGATTTCACATCTGAAGTTGGTTGGTACGTATTAAATCATATCGTAAATTAAGGCCAGACTAGGTAGAGTTATCAGTTACCCAAACTAGATCCTTTAAGCCATAGGCAATCACAAATAATATCACGTTCAGAAACTATATATTGAATAACATATATATCAGAGAGTTGTACTAGTAAACAATTATAGCTTCTTTTCTCCTTTGAACCCAGGGAAGTGTAACTTCATTCGAAGGATACCTTGTATCTCTAAAAGGTAAGTGTCCTCATAATTCATATGCTTTTGGGTTTTCTAACACCATGTTCAAAGAATAAATCATGGAACAAGTCTTTGAACACGAAATTTTTAAAAGGCCTTTATCTCTAGTCAAAGTGAAAAAAGGGAGCAGCTCTTATGTTTTTGTGTTAAAGACCTATTTTAGAAGTCAAATGTGAATTAGCCGCATTAAAAAAAAGGCGTTCTTCTCCAATTCATAGTCTCCACCACATTTTACCCGCCGCCCCTCCCATCTGTCCTGTAACTGGGTTTCGATTAACTTAGATGTAACATTTACAGGTAAGCTTTGAACCATGTATGGAAGGGTCAAGAATTTCCTATCTTCAGAACAACTGAATAGAAAAATATGTAATCAGATGAAAGCACATAACATAAAAGGGGAAGAAATATCATACATGCAAAGCTCTAAGCAGGAGAGGCCTCTGCTTGAGTATGTTTTTGAACAAGCTCTTGGCCTTACCCAAATTTCCCAACATTTCATGACAAAGAGCCTGCAGAAGCCTCCACTCCATTTCACTAGGCTCAATTTTAATCAATCTCTCCACATACTCCAATGCCTCTTTAGTCTTCCCACTCCTCATCTTCACATTAACGACCATCTTCAGAGCCACAACATCTTTTGGATTTTCTTGCACTAACTTCACATACATCACCTCTTCTTCTTCAGTTGCACTGCTTTTCCCATTCCAGTTCTCTCTTTTTTGGTCAAGACTCTCGGTTTCTTGAACAGGCTGTGCCAGTAGAGGCCTAGATTTTAAAGAGCCCGCTATAATAAGTGATCCCACATTATGACAACGTTATAAAAATTGGAGAATCTTGGGAATATCGTTCTGGGGTGGTAATAAACAGCTAAAAAGCGAAAATTCTGTTGTGGGTGCTGGTGAAATGTGGAGTTTTTTGGTTACTATGGGATGGAATTTGGATCCCTTGGGGTTGTGAAAAAGAAAAAGGAAGCCGCGAGTGTTGGTTTTGAAGGGATCTTGTGGACATGAAACATTGGAGATGGAATTAAGGTTCCAAGAAGCAGAGAGTGAGATATTGTGGAGAGATGATACAGCCATTATCGAACCACGAACTGAGAAAAGAACCGCGGTGGGGTTTTGTGATCACAGGGTTTAGGTTTTTTTTTTTTTTTTT
>CAIGRQ010342174.1:0-12369 GCA_903798375.1 Fraxinus sp. D2006-0159 | reverse complement strand
ATCTTTTCTCCGCAAGAACACACAATATTGTCTCATAACAACATCGCATGCTCAAGCGGTCCCGCTCTGATACCAACTTTCACGGATCGCAAGTTTGGCTCCCGATATTCAACGCCTCAAGGCCGCTCTCCTCTCATTCTTGGGCCGACAAGCCCAAACAACTAGCACACATACATGCTATAAGTAGGATGTTAAGGAAAAATACATGCATATGATCATATATCATTAGTGTACTATTGGTAAGATAGGCATCGCGCCTAGCTGTTAGCGTGCTTGCTGTGCCGAATGGGAAGCTGAGCATTCTCACTACGTGACACCCTGTTTGGTACACATTAAAATTTTCATTTGCATTATTCTACTCATTTTCAACCACACATTCTTCATTAAAATACTCCCTCCGTCCCAATTATATAGACTAAGATTTCTCTTGTCCCAAATACATAGTTCTGTTTCTTAATATAGAATATTTTATTGTGTTCATTTACCAATATACCATTATTAAATTTCCTCCACTTAATATGCCAACTTCTTGAAATTATCCAAATACACACATTTTCCACTTCTTGAAAATATGGAACAACTCTCATTTCTTCTTATTCTTCAAATTCTTTATTAATTCCAACAATAATTTAGTTTTAGATACTGAAAATTAAATATGAATAAATTAGGAAATATCTTGATAAAAACTAATTTTCCAATGATATTAAAAAAGTTTTCTTAATCCGTGTGAAAACGAAACAAGCCTATATAATTGGGACAGAGAGAGTAATATTTTTCATCATATCAATAATTTTTCCTTCTTTTTTAATTAAACATTATCCATCAATCTACTATTCCAAAATACATTCTTTCAAAATAATGTGGCTCAAACACGTGTGATGGAATACAATCAAAAGAATTCGACATTTACAAATGAAGAATCATTTCAATTGACGCAGCAAATGATTATTATGCTCTCAAATTATATTTAGGGTTTGTTCGGCGCTGATAAAACAATCGATAAAAAATTGAGTCAAAGTCATGATTAATTAAGTATTTTATAATATGCACAACTTAACAACTTTTCAGGCACAATATTCCATCAACCTTTTTGGGAATCTACTAAAAATATGATTCTTAATAAAATCAAATAAGAGCTTATTACTCTTGTAACACAAATATGTCTTAGGGGATAGCATGTTGTGGTGGTGGGAGTGTGTAATTCGTCATTTCGCCGTGGTAGGTGAGTACGACTAATGCCAATGTAGGAAGATTATGAACAACATTTTGGTGCAGTGCACTCATGGATCGTGGCACATAATAATTATTATCTTTGAAGTAAATCAAAACAATCATTTTTTACCTTAACTTCCATTTAACAGAATATTGGATTAATAGTGATAGAAAATAGGAATCCAAGAATTAAGTAAGGGTTGATTTTGAGTTTATCACGAGAAGAAAAAGTTCAAAACAAGATTGTGATGGGTTAAAGGTCGGGGATAGTACTATAATTAGCACTTTTTGGTAAATTGAGAGATTAGAACTCATGGATGATGATAATGATAATAATAATAATAATAATTTATTTTTATTTTTATTTTTATTTTTTGGTAAATGAGAGATTAGAAAATCGTGTCGATTGTCACACTTACAAGTGAAAATTTCTATATCCATACGAACGAGTAAGAATGTCCAATGTACATGACCTTAGGCCCCTATTTGGTAGATTAATGCTACTCAACGGGGGGTCGAGATAGGGAATTTAAACAAGATTGAGGTGGAATTCAAATCAAGGACTGAGGTGCATCCACCTCGGCATCTGTTTAAATCTCATGTCCCCAATCATATTTGAATAGTAGAGCTATATTTGGTATAGTTAGGATAAGATTCTTTTATAAAAATCGATGGAATATATGATTTAAATTGTGAATTAAATATATGATTAAAATTAATTGTTGACTATTATTTGAGAGTTTCTCTACGAAATAGGGGTTAGACGTGAAACATACTAAGAATTTTGAATCATGCGACAGGTATTGGTAAGTTTGACAGATTTTGTTCACATATAACACATGGCAAAAATGCATTGGAAGATGAAAAGATAGGCGAATGAGGTGCTGCAACGATAGCACCAACACCACACAGGAATTTTGTGAAGAATTCCCTCTACGGAAGGCATTTCCCTAAAATCATTTTATATCAATTAGCGAAGGGCCTCTCTTCCACAGCTGTCAAACTTGACCATAAGTCCACCGAAGGCATTGATGATCAATATAATATTTGTTTGAGCTTATTTCTTGGAAAAATAATTTTTTTGTAATATTAATTTTTTAAAGAATGCACCGTTAAAAAGTAAAGAGATTTTTTTAATTTACTCATAAAATTATTTTATTTGAAAATTTTATTCCTGAAAATAAGTTTTTAAGAACGCCACACTCCATGTCAAGCTGTGCGCCACCAAAAATCGGGCTTGAAGCTCAAGCCTGAACCTTTCCCAGCCAACAGCTTATGGCTGTGTTTCGAAATTGCAAAACCTCGAATTATTGATCCATCTGCTGTTCACATGAATTGATGATATCGCAAAAGAACCCACAAATTTGAAGAGGTAAAGTCGAAGGCTGCATAAAAATTTTATTCGAACAGGGTTGCAACTCGTATATAATTTTCTACTGTCATAAAAAAATATGGTTCCGTAAGTTAGAATGTGCAAAAAAATGTGTTCGGTATCAACACCCTTCTCTTGCTGCTGCTGCTGGCAAAATCCCTTCTCGGCAGGTGAAATGGCCAACACGTACAAGACAAAGCTGGTGTAAGCTCAGAACTCCCAACAACTAGCCAATAAATTAAGCACGAGATACTCGAGGATCTACATAAATAAGCTGGAAATACTATACTATACCCTCTAAGTTACTCCTATCGTAAGTTACTGAATGAAGTGCGCTAATTGAATCACCATAACACTAATATCATCTGCAGATCCTCTTGATAATGACAAATCAACGAGCTTTTTGCAAGCAGAAAATGGTTCTGGTTTGTCAATGCCAACACATAAAGGACGGACAACATCTACTGCTTCCTGATTGCCAACCTGCAAGGAAGTTTAAGAGCATTTTTAGCATTTTATCACTTCCATCAAAAAAAGTTTCACCAACTAAATCAATTTAACAGTTTTCATGGATTTACTTTACCTTATCCCAGAGTCCATCAGAAGCAAGGATTAGAAATTCGTATTCTGGTATGATCTTTACGACTTTAGTCACCGGTTCAGCTGTCACCCATTGTTTAAGATGGCAATCTCCAATTGCTCTTGATACAGCCAGAGATCCATGTACTCTCCAAACACCATGGCAATAATCCACATAGCCACCCTAGATAAAGCAATTTCAAAAAACCAATCAGAAACAATACCGGTCACAATTATCAAATAGACAAGAAAGACTGGTCCTTACCAGGCTCTCAATCCTCTCTCTTTCATCTTCTCTACAAGGCCTATGATCAACTGTGAGGGCTTCGGCATCTCCTCCTCGGCTCATAACAGCACGGCAATCCCCCGCATTTGAGACGACTAGATTCCCTTGGTGTATCAATGCTGTCACACAACAAGTCCCACCACGCAAATCTTCGTTGAGAAACTCCATGTCCGTGGTTATGTATCCCTTCTCCACTGCCTTCTCAATTCCTTCCTCTTCACGTGTCCTCCTTTCTACTTCTTTCATAATGTTCCTATCCAAATTCTTTGCTGCAAATTCTGCAGCTCCTGCGCCTCCATGTCCATCAAATACACCAAAAAAAGCCTGAAATCGAAACCCCCAATTTAGATTCTATTCTTGATAATACACCCAATTCAGTTTCTTTTCTTTTCCAGCTTTCATTTAATTTTAACGGCCTTTCAAGTGAAAAGAGAACTCAGACTAATAAACTTTATTTTTTTTTTCAATAGTTTTATTTTATCAGTTCTTTATTTATAAGCAAATAAAAATTTCCCATAAAATTATAAATAAATGGATGGATTGTTCATAAAAACTAACCTGTTTAGAATCCCCTTGAAGACCCATAACAGCAGAGTACCGATCCTCCATAGCACCACCCCTTTTACCTCTCTTACAATACAAAGAATATCCTTCTCCTTCCACCTCCACTTCACTCAGCCTATCCAAATCCAAATCCGGCATCATCTCGAAACCCATATCCATCACCGGAATATTAATCCTCGCCGGTCGTTTCCTCTTTAAAGCCGCTAGTTTTGATGTCGCGTCATCTTCTTCTAATAAACTTGCATCCTTGGTGTTGAACGGTTTGATGAAGTGTTTGAGGGTTAACGGCGACGGAGATAGAGACGGCGGCGGCGGCGAACTTGTAGGCTTGCAGAAAATCGGTGATATTCTTCGCGGCGACCGCGAGAATATTGGGGAGCTTTGTACTGCGGCTATGGCGCAAGGCATGGTTAATCTTTTTTAGTTTTTCTTCTTTCTTCTTCTTGTTTCCGTTAGCTGGTTTTTCTCTTTTTCTCTGTGCAATGAAATGAACTTCTTGGGTGCGTAAAGTCTAAAGAAGAAATTTTGCTTTATATTGTGGTTGTGGGTTTGAAATAGACGCATACGTCGTCGTTTAACAACACAAGACAATTTCTTGGTTCCACGCTCCCAGAAATAACCGTTACGCTTCATGTGGGGAAGAAATTGTCAATATTTTTATTTGTTGAAAATATTTTTCAATAATATAGATAAATTATTGTGATGGCAAAAATTGTACAAATTTGTGACATGTGAACAACAAGAAATATTAATTTCTGAAAATTTAAATTAAAGTCAATAATTAATTTAATCACACATTTTATGGAACTCATAACTTTTTAACCACATATTTTATCAATTTTTATCAAAGAATAATGTTATTTATCATTACAATGATATGACGTCTAAGTGGAATAAAGAGATTGGACAATTCAATTTTTATGAGAGAGGGAAATGTAAAGAATAATGGATTGTCAATCACCGATATTTCATCATCATGATAATAAATAACATTACTATGTATTAAGCTTGTGTTTGAATCCGGGGTGGACGCAGAACTTTAAAATCGGGGGCACAATCGAACTTGCAAAGAAGTTGAGAGAAGTTTTACAATCGAAAATTTACGTTTAAAAAAATCATATCTCGTATAATTTTGCATCCGATAATTTACATGGGATATGNTTAAAATCGGGGGCACAATCGAACTTGCAAAGAAGTTGAGAGAAGTTTTACAATCGAAAATTTACGTTTAAAAAAATCATATCTCGTATAATTTTGCATCCGATAATTTACATGGGATATGATTTTTTCGGATGTAAAATTTCAAAAAAAATTTGATGTCATATTCCATATAAAATTTCCTAATTAAATGATGAAAATTAAATTGAGAAAATTGTATCGCAAAAATAATAAATGTTAATGAAATAATTGATTTTTTTTTAAATGTGAGTTAGACGCATTTCTTTAAAACTCACGTTTAACGTATTTTTAACTATTTTCGATATCTGTTTGGACTATTCGATATGCCCATAATATAATTTTCGAAATAAGTTTCGAAATGACATAAACAATTTGTAGATTCGATTAGCGTACAATCGTCGAATAATTTTTAAAATTAGCATATTATCGAAATTCAAATTTATTGTAATTTTGCCCATGTTTGATAGAGAGTAAAATCAATTTTTTAATAAATTTTGATAAAAGTTAAACAGTTATGGATTCCATGAAATATGTTATTAAAATTAATTGTGGTTGAAAAACAAGTTTAAATGAAAATGAATTTTAAAAATAAAGACCTAACATGGACATAAATAGAAATGAGAATACATAATAAAAAAAATAAATTAAATTGTGCTGATAGAGGTAATTGTTAAGAAATTGATTGCTTGAACTAGAAATATTTTTTAATTATGGCTGGACCTTTTGTAGAGTTGGATTTAGGGCCCGTTTGAGCCACATTATAATGAGAATGAGAATGAAAAATATAGCCGTTATGGCCCCACACAAGAGATAGAGAGTTTGAATTTTAATGTTGATGTGATGGATAACGGTCATATTTTTGTTGGCTTGTGGAAAATGATTATAGAGCCCGTTTGAGCCACATTATAATGAGAATGAAAAATGAAAAATATAGCCGTTATGAACCCCACACAAGAGATAGAAAGTTTGAATTTTAATGTTGATGTGATAGATAACGGTCATATTTTTCATTTTTATGAAGAAAAAATGTGGATCAAACAGGGCCTTAAAAATAAAAATGGAATACCACCGTCAAATAAAATGATGTACATTTTTTTGTTTAGACGATCAATGTTTTTTTCCATCTTGCTCCTATGCTTGCTGGTTGTTTTCTTCGAACTCCAAGCTTTGGTGCCTTTTTTAAAACAGTGGCTTTATCAATTTTGAGACATCATTTTAGTTCCTGTTTGGGTCACATTAAAATTTTCATTATCATTCTTCTATTCATTTTTAATCACACATTTTTCAATAAAATAATATTTTTCATCACGTCAATAATTTTTTCTTATTTTCAACCACACATTTTCTATCAATCTACTATTTCAGAATACATTCTTCCAAAATAATGTGGCTCAAACACAACCTTAATAATTTTTGTATTTATGTTTTTTTTTAATAGAAAAAAATGGATAAAAGAAAGCAGTTGCAAACAACGTACCGGAACTGCGAGTAAGGTAGTAAGTCGCGTAAGATATTTCCCCAATGACACGGTCTTTCTATGACCGAATCGTGTCAACGGTCAAACAAGCAAATTCCACATGTTCTCTCTCTCCTTTCAATTTTTGGTAGGCGAATGAGACTAACGGGCAAGTGGCAACGGGCAACGGGCAGCCTCACTGACTGGCTCTTAGTTGTATGAATGAGTCTCTTGATTGGGTTGGCTTTTCTCCATTGAATCTTATCCCTTTCTCTTTCTGCCGTCCTAATTGGATCTTTGCATCCCACATTATAAGGCAGTGTTTGACATTATTATTGAACAAAATGATGTGTCTTAAATAATGATTTTTTTGAATAATATACAGTTAAAATTGAAAAAAAAAAATTTGAATTTATGTGCACGATATTTGATTTTACGAATTGGTAGTTAAAAATGAGAATAAGAAATTAAGCCCCTATTTGGTGGCCATTTTTTTTTAAAAAAAATGTTATTTTAAAGAGTGATTTTTTTGGAAAATGTGTAGTTAAAGAGTATGAAAAAATTATGATTTACGTATAGAATATTTTATTACATGAATGTGGTTGAAAATAAATATGTAGAAAAAAAAAATTTTGAAAAAATGTGAGACAAACACGAGCTAATTGTTTTATTTTAAAGAGAGTCAAATATGGGCTATATTTTTGGAATCTTGTAAACTCAAATTTACTGACTTGTTCAAATGAATCCTTAAATTGAAGTTTTGAATTTTATCACTATGCCTATATTAAAATCAGTTTTTAGTAGATTTTGATAAAAGTTGATAGAATATGCGGTTGAAAATTGTATATCCCATAAAATATCTGATTAAAATTAATCGTAAATTTTGATTTACATTAAAATCTAGATTTCAATTCCTCCAAACATGACATTTATCCCATTTGGTTGCTATTGTCTCGTAACCTACAATCGCACAGTAGCCCCTGTTTGGTGGCCATTTTTGTTAAAAAAAAAAACATTATGTTGAATTAATTTTTGGATAATGTCTGATTAAAATGTAGGAAAGTTTTAATTTTACATTTAAAATATTTTATTGTATGAATGTATGATCGAAAATGAGTATGTAGAAATGAATTTCGAAAAAATGAGAGACAAACGGGGTTTAATTGATCTACTACATAATTGCCACGTGATATTTAGAAATAAAAATTGTAAAATGAGAGGTTACAAAGTCTTTATATTAGAAGGTTGTTTTTAAATTTTAACAATTTTATGACGTAATACAGCAGTAAACTAACATACTTACACAACTGCAATGTGGAAAATCCGTTGTGCTATAACTATCAATTAAGTAACTTTTATCAATTTGGGAGATAGTAGGTGAAGGAGTCCTGAATTTTGAAACCAAAATTGATTGAAGTTCAATGATTATTGCACAATAAATTTACCCTAAGCTAGTGATGCTTTAAACAATAAAATATTTTGCAGGAAAATTAAAGAATTTTTCTATTTTTAACTGGATATTCTCCAAAAAATTACTGTTCAAAATTACTTTTTTTTTTTTTTCAAAATAATGAAAATCAAACAAAGGCTAAATGTCGAATGTTTCTATTTTTAAGAAATAATTGTACGTTGTGCACAATATTAGAAATACAATACAAGTATCAAGAATTCATTAACATCTTAATTTAAATCGATCAATTTTAAATAATAATGAAAGAAGATCGATGATTGGAAGAAAGAGTCAAAGTCTTATATAAGTTTATAAAACAAGCCAAAAATAAATGACAATCATGTGAATGTATAAAGACAATAGTACCCTCGTGTTAATTAATAAAAGTTGCAGGTGCCTTGTCAATGTAATATTTTGAGAAGTTTATCGGTCCGTTTGATTGGTATGGTAGAAAATGGGTGGAAAGAAAATGAATTATATGAAAAATATTGTATAGAACTTGTTTTTCAGGAAATTGTTAAATAAGTGTATTTGATTGGTATAATTTTCCACCCGAAAAATTTTAAAATTTTGGATTTTTTTTGTTTACGTTCGGCTTCATTTTACATAGAAATTGTCCATTAATGTGAAATTTATTTTTACAATATGTTATGAAANTTTTGGATAAATTGATCCACGAATTGAAAAAAACATAATAATAATAATAAAAAAAAAGGAGTTATACTAAGGGTCCATTTGATTGCAAGGGTGGAAAATTGGTAGAAAAAAAATGAATTCTAGAGAAAATAATTGCTTAGAACTTATTTTTCAGAAAATTATTAATCAAGTGTGTTTGATTGATATAATTTTCCACCCGGAAAATTTTAAAATTTTGAATCTTTTTGTGTTCGTTTGGCTTTGTTTTACGTGGAAATTGTCCATTAAAGTGATAATTTTTTTCCACAATTGGTTATAAAATTTGTTTCCATTGCCAAAAAGTAAAAAAATAATAATAATAAAAAAAAAAAAACTAGTCAAGGAAAATAAGGGTGGGAGGGAAAACATTTTTCATGGCAAATTTGGCAATCAAACGAGTATTTTGCATGGAAAAGGAAAATGTTTTCCCTTTTCCATGAAAAATTAAGGTTATCAAACATAGTCTTAGAGAATTTAATTGGATTATATTGAAACTTCAAAATCATCTCTCTTGGACTCTTGGTCCTTCAACCAAACTATACGAAGAAAATTTGTTTACTAGCGGAGGAAGTACTAACAGAACATGGATTTTTATGTTCAAATTTGAAAAGAGTATTCGGCCATTCCATGATAAATTCTATGGTTTTCTCTACCACAGCTGTAAATGCAGACTTCTTGATTTTCTAAAACTATGCAGGTTTATTTGTCATCATACACAACAGTTGGATGTATGGTGGATTCGGTTGTTAATGGTACTCACAATTCCAGTGATTCACATGCTACACAAACAGGTTCGATGAGAGATTTAAAATAAGAGAACACGTGACACAATATCATTGAACAGTCTTTTTTTTTTTTAAAGGAAGGACTTAAGCCACACAGACAGCACCTGTCCCTACCCTATATGTTGCTACGTCAACGAGTTGAGTCGAAACTCAAAACTCTAGCTCGGCTCAAGCCTAAAATATTCTAGCTTTTTTTGCCCGAATCGAACCGAGCCGAGCCGAGCAAAAGTTCGGTCAAAAAATTCTGGCTCCAGCCTTAGCGGGCCGAGTTGGGCTATCTCAATTTATTATTATTATTATTATTATTATAAATAGTTGCCACTTGCCAGCAGCTACTTTAAGTATTTATTTTATTTTTATTTTTTTTTAAATAGACAGGCTCGTACGGGCCGAGCTCGAGCCGATACCCCAAAATGGGGCTCGGCCTAGCCTCGACTCGATTGAACCGAGCCACGAGACTGTCCAGAAAAAGCTCGGGCCGTCAGAGCCACGCAAACTTTTTCGTCATGGCTACTAATAAGTGCATTTTTGTGCACTTATTCGGGGTCATTCTATTAAGTTTTTGTATCATTTTATTATTGGATTGTACTTAACTTAAGTTATTTGTTATCTTATTTCAGTTTTGGACCTAATTCTAAGCAATTGGGAAAGAAAGAATGATAAATCAGTAAATTGATGAAAGTTTGGGGACCAACAAATATTTGGGTAAGAGTTGAAGCACTAAAATTGAAGTAATTTGATGAAGAGAACCAAGATGGAAGAAAAAAAATGAAGAAAATGGCTGAAAAGAAAATTCGCGAAAAATCTAAAATTTTCGATAGAAGCAAAAACATTGTACTCAGCAAGCGTCCCATTTTGTACTGAGAGGGCTCCCAGGCCATTTCGAAAAAAACAATTCTAATTTTCTAATTTGAATCCAACTCTTATGGAAACAAATCTTGTGAGATATTTTCAACCCTAGGGCCGTCCAAAAAAAGGGGGGGAGAGAGAGACATTACAACAAAAAGAAAACCCTAGAATACATAAAGAAAAAGATCTTGGGGCAAGGATTTCAAAAAGAACCACGAGAATTCTTGAATTTGAAGTAAAACAATGATTTTGGTGATGTTTTCCTTCACTTTAATTTTGGTCTCAAGAACTGGTTTCTCTGCTTATATAAAATCAAGGAGATGGCCAACTGAAGATTCCCAGGGAAAGATTGACGAGTCTTCTACGCTCATTATATTTATCTCACTTAATTCCTTGTTTTGTTATCCTTGAAACAGTTTAAGGGCATTTTAATATGTGTTTTAAATTTAATGTTGTGATATAGATTGATGAAATTGAGGAAAATAAGCAAAAATTAGCAAATTGGAGAAACGGGCTGAATTGTAAAAGATTCAAAGTTCAAGGACTAAAGTGTAAATACTCAAAAGTTGTATTGGACCTCAAAATGAAGATTCGAGAGTGCATGGAATCAATTAGATGAAGAAAGAAGTCAAATTGATCAAATATAGTCAAAGTATGATAACACATCAATTCCAACCGAAAACGTTATACTTCAAATGTGTAGTCTCATATTGAGACTTATTTTTGACATAACAAACATTTGAATTGAAAAATGATATCTGAAACAAAGTTGTAGCCCATTGAACCAGCTTTTTAAATCATCTTGAATCACCTCAATCGGATATCAGGAGAAAAAGTTATTGCTGTGCAAGAAAAAAAGTTTTTGATTTTTTTTTTTTTACTCTTTTATTGGCCCTCCACGACCCCAACCTTTCAAAAACTTCAAAATACTATAAATAAAACCTTTAAAACCTAATTCTGGGGAGAGAACTATTCAAGAGATAAGGGAATTCAACACAATTTTTCAAGAAAGCAAGTAGAAAAAACATCAAGAGATTCGATAATAGATAAAAAAGAATAAGAGAAAAAATTGAAGATCTACATCCTAATTTTTTCTATTATCCTCTCTGTCTTTTTTTTATGAATTTTAGTATTTTCATATATTACATCATGAGCTATATTCATTATCTGGGGTTTGATAGTAACCAAAACTTGAGAGTATGAGTTGATTTGATTTTAGTTATTTCTATGAATTTTTTCATTCCATTTATTTGTGTTATGATTTTAATACTTTCAATTAATTGGCTACTAATTGAATGAGTAGATTCTAGTCAATTTCGACACTATAGAAATGAGAATTTATGCGTGATCATAAGATTAACACGATATAGATTATATAGGTTTCGAGAGAAAGTATTATGATCTATGAAGTTTACTCCATAAAAGAATCATAAACTTGATAATTTATAGATTTTAATTCAAAATAGAGATATTAGAATTAATTTTTAAGATTATTTTTTATCCGACACTTGAGAGAGGGGGTAAAATTATGATAAAGTGTGTTTTTGCAAACTTATTTAATACCTAGACAAGCTAATTATTGAGTAAAATGAGTGGATTTCTACTCACAATTATGTAACATTTGCTTTTGTAGGCAAAAATCACCCAAAGGAAAGAGAACAAGATAAAAGAATGAAAAAATGGACAAACATGTACAAAAATGTGAAGTTTGGGACCAAGTTGCACAAGTGTTGAAAGTTGGAGGCCATTGAGATGTAATTTATAGATGGAAAAATTGAAAGAAAAGTCAGAAATTGAGGACCAAAATGTCACTTATCGAAGTTGAGGGACTAACCATGCAAATTTTATCCTGAGGACCTCATATGCAAATTTTGATTTCACCAAAAGTGTGCATCCACGCACCTGTGTATGAAAAATTGTCGAAAATCAGAATTTTAGAGGGCATTTTGGGCTTTTGTTTGT
>CAIGRQ010342167.1:0-32571 GCA_903798375.1 Fraxinus sp. D2006-0159 | reverse complement strand
ACTATAATGTTAACATATGTCATACAAATTTCTTCATTATCTACATAATATTATGTTCAATTTAATTAAAACAAATTTTACAGAAAATCGATAGTATTTTTTTACCCTATGAGATAGCATTTGCAAGAACTTTGAGCATGTCAACCAAATTAATGTGAAAATCAATGTAGATTGAGAAAAAAAGGTCAAAACATTGTTAGCGTCATGAAGTTAACGATCGATAAACTTATTACAAGTTTTTCATTTTTTTCATTTCTCTTGGGCCTTGTTTGACACTCATTCTCACACTCATTTTTTTTTTATTTCTTCATTTCAACCACACATTCTATCAATAAAATAATATTACACATAAATCTAAAAATTTTCCTTATTTTTTAACCACATATTCTTCCATCAATCACTATTACAAAACANAGAAAAAAAGGTCAAAACATTGTTAGCGTCATGAAGTTAACGATCGATAAACTTATTACAAGTTTTTCATTTTTTTCATTTCTCTTGGGCCTTGTTTGACACTCATTCTCACACTCATTTTTTTTTTATTTCTTCATTTCAACCACACATTTTTTAAATAAAATAATATTACACACAAATCAAAAAATCGTCATTATTTTTCAACTACACATTCTTCCATTAATCATTATTCCAGAATTCGTTTTTTTTTTATTTTTTTTACAAAATGGGTGTCAAACCCAAGCTCGATAAGTTTTAATTTGAGCACGATAGAAAGTTTTGCCTTGAAAATTGGAGTGAAATAAGTAGAATCCACCATTTTTTTTTAATCCCAAAATTTCCTTTAGTTGAGCAATTGAAAACCCATTTTACCTTCTTTTACCCTCTTTACTCTTCCCAAACACGCCCTACTCGTTGTTATGAAATCTGAGTGCTGTGGGTCACGTTCTGTCACTTTTCACCCGGGTGTAAACACAATCATATTGTGGGGCCCTAATGTGCATATGTAACGTAGTGCAAACATCAGTGATCAGACTACCAACTAAAGAGAATTATTGCTTGATTTACTGTAATTGACAGAATGATCGTTGGTGTTTAGTCCAAATACTCACCAAATGCACCCTACAAGCTACTATTGCACATGTTGTCCAATAAAATTCCACTTACATATAAAAAAACAAAAATAGCACCAAAATATTTTCCTTAGGATGATTAATGATAGGATCCAAGGTCAATTTTTAGGTATCAACTCAAATCAAGCTTTAGACTTCAGATTTCGCAAGTGAACCTCCTTTCTAGATATGAGAATGTGAAGATCAAAGAAAATAGCTGATTAAATTGACAGAAATCTTTTTAAGTATTAATTAAAAAATTGTGCATTAAAGCCCCGTTTGATTCAAGAATATTTTTCATGGACGATGAAAATTAAATTTCATTTCCACCTTTTTGCATATTTGATTGACTAAATTTTTCATGAATTTGGCTTTCCACATTTTCTTGATTTTACACATTTTCTTGGTTTTTGAAGAAAAGTTTTTTCCATGAGTTTGGTGGGAAAAACTTTTATAGGCAACTTTTTTTTGGCAATGGAAACAAATTCTATCCCCAATTGTAATAAATTATATTTTTTTAATGGACAATTTTCATGAAAAATAAAGCCAAACGAACACCAAAAGATCCAAAATTTCAATATTTTTCAGGTGAAAAATTATATCAATCAAACACAATTAATTGACAAATTCTAATAAAACAAGTTCTAGGCAATTCATTTTCTTTCTACCCAATTCAATTATTACAATCAAACGAACCCTAAAATTTTATTGTTCATGGATAAAAAATGTTTCGATCTTAAAATTAAAACTAATAGTTGATTTATCAATGTTGTTTTATTTCACCAACCACGATCGTTGTAAACCATAATAATAATAAATATAGATCATTTTCATAATATGTACAAAAATAGGCAACTCTTGATTTACTGGTCATATTTGAATTAATTGAAAATTAGGGATTTTGTCTCATTCGAAGAGTCAAATTTATTACCAAACACATAAAATGGATTTTGACAAAAATCCTAACTACTTATAATTTGAAGTTTTCTAAGTATAATTGGATCGAATTTAAGTTTTTTTTTCAAATCAAGCTGACTAGTTCGATCTATTTCTTATAATGTTGAGAAATAGACGATTTGTTATTCATCGATGATGTTAAAGTTATTGTAAATTAGGGATTGATATGCTTCATTCGAGGACAAATTAATAACATTTTTTTATCTTTTTTCTTTAGATTTATTCATCAGTGGTGGGTAATAAGCGTGTGGGTGTGTAGGTTAATGGTCAAGATCTTGCTGGTAAGCCAACCCCCTTTCTTGGTTGCAAGTTACCTGCCACCTACAAAATTATTTCACCAATTAAGTGGTTCCATTTCCACCAATTCTTGGAACATTTTTCACCACCAAAGGAATAAAAAATTATGAGTAATTATGGTAATGAATAAATTTTTCTTTTGTCAACATTCAAAATGTAACGTAAATTAGTACTTTCATTATGCTATCGTAGTCGTGTTCTTGAGTCTCATCATCACGTATGAAAATTCTAAGTACATATCCTTTTTAATAAAAATAAAAAGAATCCAATCAAGATGCGAGGGGTGTTGAAGAACGCTTTTAATGACCTAAACTTTAAAATGATATTGTTGACCCAAAAAATGAACTCAACAGATACCGAGCCCACTCTTGTCAAGCCAAGTGCGATTCCGGCTCGTTCTTATCGGACTAACGAAGGTGAATGGACGGAAATGGATGCGGGAGACTTTACGGCGAGAGACAGAGATGTTCAAGCTCCGGTGGTGTGAAATGAAGACGGTCGCACTAAAAACGATTGCTGAACAAAAGCCAAAGTAATCCAATGTTACAATCAACGAGAATATGTGGAAGGATAGATAGGAATGTGTATTGAGATCACTATATTGCTTCTAGTAATTTGTATAGATGATCAACGGTAATTCTACTATGTATTTGTATAGATTTCTTTAGTATTCAAGTGTATATTTTCAAATGTTACATCAATCATTTCCAAGAGATCTTCGAATCTATTGCATGGGACATCATCAGCTCGAAGGACTTTGATGGTTAGAGAGTCTCGAGGAGCTTCACAGAGCCTCAGCCTATGTGGTAGCGCTTCGTCCTTGAGGTAGTGGTTTAGCATGGACTTCAGATTTTGATGTAAGGACTTCGATTTTGCTTTGACTTTTCTATTAATTGACCTTGCGAACATTCCTTCGACTTTCTGCCCACGTGGCAGCTTTTCCTTGTGCCTCGAAGGCGAGATGTAACAGATATAGTCCTAAAACTGCTTGATTATCTAGTATCATATAGAATTTTCGATGATAATCAATTCCATCCAAACCACGATAATTTGCGAAAATAGTCACCATTCTACTTTTAGAATTATAGGGAATTTAAATATTTAAACGTAAATACGAATTTGATATGAGATTTTCCAAGACAATGACCTCCCTCAAGAATTTGTAGTAATATATACTGGAAAGATTAGAGGGTGTCGGTGCCGACAGTAACTCCTCGCCGACAATGCTACCGGATGTATCCGGTCATACTTCACTGCTTTATTTTTCTTTGTCCCACTTAAATCAATTAACGAAAATAAAATGACTTTGAGACTATAATTTGTAAGAGAAAATTAAGGTTAAACTCTCCAACGTTTAATAAGCGTAGTTTTCGAATAATTAACTTTTAAAAAACGAGGTTGTGGTTCCTCAATCTTTTTAAATTCATAAATCTAGATTTCGAGTTGATGAAAATATTAAAATTACACGTGATTTGAATCTGAACATTAAATACCTTGACGATTTTGTCCTTTAATTTTATGTCTGATGAAAATTGTATGCAATTTTTATATTCGTATTGATACTTTCTATTACATAGAGACCCATATTCATAAATTTATAAAGGTTAGGGATCCCAAATCTCACTCGTGGAGATTCAGGGACCCAATACCAAATTATTGGAAAATCGTCAATGAATCAAACCCACTAAAATATACGCTCTTTTAATAGAAGTGTCAACATGTATTCTACTAGTGTTAAAATAAAAAAATGAGTTTGGCGGTTGCCGATGGCCGAGGTGAAGGATAACATCACCCGGTGGGCCATCGTTGTGATCCAAAATCATCTTTTTCGATTGAGCCTCGAACGAAGCTCAAAAAAACACGTTCACACAAAATAATAAAAAAATGAAAGCCACAACTTGTATGGTTAGATAATTTTTAGAACTTTGCTACACTTACAAAATGAATTGAGTTCGGCCTAACAAACCTTACGGGGCACGGACCTCCATGCCTCTGGCTAAGAATGGGCATACTCAAATTAGTCGGTCGAGCTTTTTTCGCCATGCTGAAGTTTGATTTATTCTTCTTTTTGTGTGTGTTTAATGAATTTTAGTTGGGAGAAAAAAAAGGCAGAATGATTAACGGATCAAACCAAGGTCCCGTTCGGTAGGGATTAAAATTCAATTAAAATTGAAAATATAATCGTTATTGGGTCCCACTTGTCTAATAAAAGTTTACAATAACGACTAATTTTTCAATTTTAATCCGATTTTAATCTCTACCGAACGAGCTCGGACTGGACTGTCTCGCGATCATATCAACCTGTTCGATCTATTGTGACACCTCCAACTGTATGAATGACATACGTTTCTTGAATGACTTAATTACAATATAAAATATCAGTATTACTGTTACCAATAAGTTGACATAAATTGATATGTATACATATATATTGAACATTATTATATATCTATACGTATAGGCATAGATTAATATATTATTTTACTTGCAATTATTTTTCGATCTTACGACATGAGGCCCCTTGTCATGTGAGCTGGTTCCCAAAACAAAATCTTAATTATTAATAACTGAATAAATTGTTTATTTCTTGTTTGAGTCGAGTTTGAATTCCCTCTTAATCGTAATCTTGTTTTGACACGACTTTAATTTAATGAATCGGGTTAATTTCACAAATAATCACTGAACTTACTTAAAAATTACAAAACGATTACTAAAATTTAAAACTTGTAGAAACGGTCACTGAAGTTTCGTGCGCTTCCACAAACGATCACGGAAGTTTGCACTTGATTGGTCAAACTTCTATGTCCACGTATTTTGATTATTTAAATTTGAATTAAGATTATAACGGTCCTTCAGTGACCGTTTGTGAAACAAATTAAAACTTCAGTTACCGTTTGTGAAAGCGCATGAAACTTCAGTGACATTTTCTGCAAATTTTTAGGTAAGTTCAGTGACCGTTTGTGAAATTAACCCTTAATGAATCATGCTACATGTATAATCTAGTTTGAAAATGTTAGTCGACAATTCACATTTGACAATTTCACATTCATTCATTTCAAAAACTGTTTTTAAATCAATGACCCGAATTTTGACTATGTTGCTCTACTCGTTCATTCAACTAATTGCATGTTGATTAATGATGATAGTGTCAATCGTGCTGGATTAATACAATTCGACTATAATGAGAGGTGGAACCGCGAAGCTTTGTGATTGATCCGACCTGTTTGTAGACTTGCTCCAAGGTGGTTTGAATCAAGACCGAATTATATGATCTTGATTTAAATAATCCTTCAGTTTCCGTTTTGGTGGTGTTGTTTTGGTTGCCTTTGTGGTGTTTGGCTATTGGACTTTGAGTCCATTGTTGAGACTCTAGATTTTTAGAGTGCTCTCTCTTTTCGGAAAGGTTAGAAGTTTAGACAATGTCCACCACTTTGTGTGTAAGGGTGCTCCAGTGCAGTTTGCGTAGGTTGGATTATAGTCGGGTTTTCCTGTATTGATAAGTCACATTTGTAACTTCGTTGTGATGAATGAATCTTCCAATTATCAAAAAAAAAGAAAGAAAGAAACGAGGGTCACGAAGTGGGCTTGTGAATCCACAACTTTCTCTCGTATTTTTACGGCACATCCTTGAAAAAAATCACTTTTTACAAAATTTATTCTTGAAAAACTACATCAAACAGACTATTATCAAATTAGTCATGAATTTTTGCATTTAAATTTATTCTTTTTGTTACACTATGGAATATGGACAACGCTAAAGAGTAATATAGAAAAGAAATTAATTTCTTTTTAAGAGTTTTTCTTACTTTTATCTAACAAGGATTGACGGCACATTGTAAAACTCTTGTAATTGAAGATTTCTCAAAGCAACTAGCATATTTCTAAAAAGGATTAACTAATGTTATCTATAAGATGAGCAATCACACATTCGCTGAACTCAGTCCTCAACACGAAAACTTAAAACAAATTAATGTCGCAAATACAGTTTCACTGTCGATTAGCTGCAAAACTTTTTCATAGTCCACTAAGCTGTCTCACTTGGAAGACAGTATTTCCATTTACTTTCTTAAAAGATACATAAACCTAAGAAGAATAGAAATTAGTTCGATTTAAATACTCTCGGAGATATGATGAAAATCAATCCTTGTATGCATTGCTGAACTTCCATGAATTTTCTATATTTGGCCGACTGAAAACTGTAGCTGCTCCAAGTCACAGGCAAGAAACCGAGTTTTGAGCTAAAAGAAAGCAAAAGATTCAAACCCCAATGGTTTTACCAACCAATAATTTATATGCATCACGGAATTGAATATCAATCTAGGTAATGTCATTTGTACATCATTGTGTATATAATGATGGACAAATAGACGGCAAAAAGAGTGAGAATGATTAAAAAAGAGACGAGAAGAAAAGAAATTATTATAATCTCTCTCTTCCATGTCATGTATCTGTAGACCATTATGTACACAATGATGCACAAATAGCATCACTCCAATATAGTATAGGTAAGTTGCATTAACGGTACCTTCTGAGATCTTTGAGGCTTTCTCATTTGCGTATTGAAAGATCCATGTGCAGGTATGCAATGCAAGCAATGAAGAAAAAGGAAAAAGCAGAAACTAGCATCAATGGTTCTGCAAGCATAAACATTGGATTGAAGTTGTAAAAGACCTGCACAACGAAAATGGTAACAGTGAGAGGCAAGAAGAAAAGGGATTAGCAGTCATGTGAAACATAGAGAATTAGTATAATAATAATAATATTAGAGCATCTACAACTTAATTTTAGTTTAGAGAAAATATGAGAAAAGTATTCTTCCATCCTTTCCCTCTTATTTGATATTACAAATGGAGAATGAGGACAATTAATTTCAGCAAATCAATCAAGAGTTGATAATTCAGGGATCTGGACTGGAGAAGCATATACTAAACCTTGCCTCTAGTAAACAGCTAAAGGTTAAACCTTGCCTCTAGTCAGAGCTCCAAATATCATCAAATTTGAGCTGTGTGGTTGAATTTGTATTTTGTATGGAAGAAATAGAAGAATGATTCATCTTTATATCGATCCTTTCCTCTACTAATAACAAGAATTTTTTATCTTATTGGCACTCGATCGAACAGTTTCTTAAGCAGGTATGAACGAGGTGGTGCATGCTAAATTCGCTATTATTCAGTCTCTTCTGCGAAGAAAATTCATTTAACGGAAGTGGAATAGCAAATCAAGGGCCAATCGTAGTGGATTACAGGTTTAGCGGATTCAACCCCAAGATAAAGTAGCTATGAACATGTCATTCTCATCAATCGTTTTAAAATTTAGAGGGCGGGCCCTGGATTTGCACTCTAACATGCCTAGAATTGGCATGAGCCACTCAATCGAATTTAGTACAGAAATTACCTGGAAAGGAACATTATGCTCAGGTACAACATTTTTCTTTTCCAGAACTACCACAGTCCTCCCAATAACATCAAGGTATGAGTATTTGGTCTGCAGATAGAAGAGATCAAAATGTAAAGCGTTGCAGTTAACAATGCCAAGTGAAATTCTGCTAAGAAATGAAATAGAGCTCGCAGCTATAGTGAACTCCAATCACACGCGCTAAATTAACAAAAAAAATGTTTCTTAGAATTGATTTGAATTATTCATCCCATCGATAGTTACAAAAGAATATAGAGTTAAAAACAGATGCTTGTTGGATGGTGTCAAGACGTCGGAAAATATAGCCCCTGTTTGAAACCCATTTTGTGGAAAAGAAATTTATTAGAATAGTGATTGATGTGAGAATGTGTGGTGGAAAAGTGATGAAAAGTTTTTAATTTATGTGTAATATTATTTTATTTGGAGAATGTGTGGTCGAAATGAAGAATGAAAATGAGAATGAGAAATTAATGGGTGTCAAACGGGGGCATAATATGGCTTTTCTGCAGTTGTGTCAGTTATCATATATTTTTCATGAATAACACATTTTGCACTGCCGTACAGGTAACAGATTCACTTTCTAACAACAGGACCCACCTAATATCATTGGACATTGCAAATAAATTAAAGAATTAAATAAGAGTTTTTTGCTAGATGCTTTTAGTATAGCGGTATGAGTCATTATTTATATATGGTCAGCTTCCCTTAAATAAAAGACAATGTTTGCCTCGGTGATAAACGAGGCAAATTCTAAATCAATTACCTCCAGACTATGTTCTACTGTAAAAGGAGATTTGACAGAAGGGTTCTTTGATCCCTCCGGAAGGACAACCTAAAAAATATCAGGAGCATTAGAAAATTAACTTCCAAATAACAAAAGCACCGAATTAACAGAAACAACTAACTCATACTGCAACAAACAACTCATAATACAATACAGACTTTTATAGTCAACTTGTCAACAACTGTCTCAGACAATGGACACCCGAAAGTGTAATTCAGGTAACGTGAACCATCATCCGACTCAAAAAGGAAGTCCTGGAGTGGCACCCCGTATCCGATGACAAATGTTGCTTTCCAGCCGCCAAATAAAGGATACCGTGGCTCAATTAACAGCTCTGACTGCAAAGAGAACGAACACAATTCAATATGCCATCTGTTTTCTTTTTGCTTTTATTCTAGTTATTCTCAGTTAGAAAGCTGCTAAAATAACTAATTCTAGATCTTACAACCTAACAGTTCATAAGAATTTAATGACATCAGCTCGCTATGGAGCATCTAATGATGAGCAGACTTGAGGTACACAAATTGTTTATAAGAAATATTAACTTAATGAGAAAATTACAGCATGTAGAAGAATGATGACTCAAATACAAAGAAAAGATAAGATCAATTTTTCTAAACATAAAATTCCTTCCAAACTCAGCAGCCTGAAGTAGGGCTTTGTCTTTTCCTTCGATCTCTCCCAATTTTTTTTATTTTTTTTTTTTGGGTGGGGTGCAGGGATGGGACATGTGGAAGGCTTACCTTCTTAGAATTTGTGCGCAAACGTGATGACGAGATATTCCCTATATCATCTCTGTAGTAGACAGAATGAACCCTCGGGGGTAGCTCTGCAAGAAGATGCTTGAAGGAAGAGACGCCACTAATGGAAGGTCTAGATTGATACTCAACCCTGCCAAAAGAAGCTCCATAGATTGATGAAACAAATAAACAAAATATAAGAATAAATGTGAAAAATAACACAGATAGAAGCATTGGAGTTAGCAAAAGTTCCAGGTCCAAATTGGTTAAAACTTTTAGTCACAAAGCACAGCTCGTAGCCATTTTAATCAATAAATACTTGCATGATAAATAGCTTACCTGAAAAGAAAACTTCAGACCACAGCTAAAATTGGCAAAAAATGATATTAACAACAATTTTAATTCTCTCATATATGATTATCTAAAGATTGGAATGCTACTCTACATGAAACTAGTGTATCTAACCTTGAGAAAATGCCTCTATGCCTGGCACCAGCATGAGCTAACTTGTAATGCTCGGTAACCTGGACGCTGCCCCAGTGAGATATCTCGATTTCGCGCTCAAGCTCCTCAACAACAGCAAATGCGTTATTGTTCTCTAAATGAATGATTACAGGAGAGTATGAATAAGGATGACGGTCCTCATAAGGTCCATATCTCAGTTCTGTACCCGAGCGGTCAGTGGGTTCAACTCTTGTGAATGATTCCACCTTAGAAGTAGGTGTCTTAACCATTGAAGCCTGCTGTTTTATTTGATATGGAGAGAGAATAACGGCACTGTCATGGTAATAAACCAATTGAGACTCTGACTGGCTTATCTCTGCTGGGAATGGCTCAAGAGAGTGTGTTAATATGTAAAGTATTTCTAGCGTGATTGATTCAGCCTTGCCTAATGGTTTGAGCAGAGATATGGAGTAGTATTTGGTTCCGTTTGGTGCATCGGGGTGATCAGATGGGTTCGCTTCAAGAGGAAGATACGATTTCTTCTTCTTCTTGCCAACAGTGGCAGCCGCTTTGACCAAAGCTAGATGATCAAACTGCGCAGGCGGGAAGGCAAGAAGGACTTCTGCTGCTGGAGCTTCCCCAGTATTCTCAACCTGAGACAGCCAATTAATAACATGAATTAAGCACTCCACAATTTCAATTCCGAGTGGAAACTGAAGATGACCATGCCAAAATATCTGGTAGAAAGTAATAAAAGTACATGTTCCATTGAGATTTGTGAAATCGGGACCACCCTCACTCGTAACAAGGTTCAAATATTTTTCTGGAAAATAAATGGAAGATTTATGATGCTGACTTCTTCCAGAACCTTTCACCCTACTACACAATCGTGTACCTTTAAAGCCAGGGCAGCACCAACACACTAATGTCTGCCCAGTGTTTCAGTTCCTGGATCATGCTCTAGAAGGATGAAAATTCTCTGGCATTACCATTCCTCTTGAAATACCATAAAGAGTGCTATGATATTAAAGTTTTTCACTTAGATCTTAACATTTCCACATTCTTCTTAATCTGAAAATGAAACATCTTTAGTTTTTCTTTAAACTGATCTTTTAACCACACTATGTCCTACATATGCGGAATGTGAAGTCCATCCAATTGTTGACCACCAAATCACGATGACTACATTAACGTTAGTTAGGAAGAAAAACAAGCTAGCAGCCATATGGAACACTGAGCAGTTAAAACAAAACTCAAGAGGCACCTCAGATAATATTAATTGAAAGCACAATGAAAAGAAACCGTTACGATATGGATGATGTGATTTATGCTAAATATTCTTATTACTTTTTCTTCTAGAGAAGAACTAACGATGCTACCTTCTCACTAAAAAACCACTACAAATTCCAATTTGATTTGAGAATTCAGAAGGACCCATCACTTTTTACACGGTTCACATATGGAAGATGCATGATACTACCTTCTTACTAAACCTTTCTCCCCACTAGATAAAAGGAAACCCTAAAAACCCAAGTTGCCACTTGCCACCACACTAATGTCTGTAACATGTACTCGAGTTCTTGGACCATGCTCCAGCAGGATAAAAATTGCTCTGGCATTCATCCCTATTGAAATGGCCCAGTTGGGTAACGAAAATCAGGCTTTGCATCAATTTTTATTTTTATTTTTTAGATCCTAGCACTTCTGCAATCTTGTTTGATCTAAAACAGCAACCTAATATTTATTTTGATCGTGATCTGGTAATACCGAATTTCAAGTATATACCACCAACATTACAACAAAACACCAATAACACAATAACACATACTTCTTCAGAACTGGCGCAAGAAAAAAAAAATCACAAATTGAAAAAATCAAAATTAAATCAAGATGAAATATAGGTTACGAGCGTACCTTCAAGGTCAAATAAACCCTAACAATATGCGAAGTCAAGTCAATCTGCACAAAATTACACGATGCACATTGATGATCTATAAGAAAACTGCTACATAAATATATTGGCATATACCAATTAGAATTATAGTTTCTTTCGAAAAATAGCAAATTAACTTGGTTAAAAAAATATAAAATGTAGAATTTTTACCCTGCGTTCAGCTGTAAGGATCTGGAGGTTCGAAGAAGGAGGAGAAGACGACGACGTTTTCACGAGCAACATAGAAAAGAAAAAGAAAACGGAAAAAATTATTGACTTTCGGAAGTTCGCCATGGCTCCCATTGCTGCGTTGGTAGACTTTTTCAGTGAGCAGTCTTCCCAGACCCCAGTTCCTTTGTGTGGGTGAAACAATGCCGCGGAATTTACATAGAACCCCTTGGAGTTAATTGTCCCAATGTCACTTAACTCTAAAGGCATCAAAACGTTAGACCTCGACATCCATTCCAAATAGGTTTTTTTTTTTTTTTTTNACCGGTCCTCAGTAACTGACGAAGGTAAACCACGGGTTATACCCAAGTTAACCAGAAGATGCACATGTAGCACTCGTCACACCATTAACAACAAATGTTACGTTTTCGATTGCTCACGAAAAATGTTTTCAATTGCTCACTGAAATTTAAAGTGATCAAATTTTTATCACTAGACTAAAAAAAATGATGTCGACCTATTGTTAGTTAAAAAAATTGTATCACAATTCCACGAGTCACGAAAAAGTAATAAAGTCGACAAATAAGTCCGGATTATCGATTTCGCTATAAATAATTACTCAATTACGTAGTAGTTAAATTTAATTTGAACACGCTTTTGTACAATTTTAAGTTATTTTCGCCATTCGAAAAATCCAAAGTTATTGTGTGTTTCGATATAAAATCTATTCAATTAAATTTATTAAAATCCAAATTTTAACTAATTCTAGGGATAATTGTCGTTGAGGCCCCAAACCTTTTAGACATTGACAAACTTTCCCCTAACTTTTCAATCGTTGCAGTCGTCACCCCAAACATATCAAATCGTAACATATAACACCCTAATTGACTGTTTCCATTCAACATGTCGTTAGTTGACCCAAAAAATCAATTTTGATAACGTCTTAATCAACTTTAAAAATGCAAAATAGTAATTTAATACTTTTTTTCTCTTGGAAACTACTAACATTACTACTATTGACGCCTCTTCTGTTGTTCGATAACTTTGCAAGTTAAAGAGAGGGAAAATAATAAGAATTAAAAAGAAAATTGAACAACTATGACTCTCAAAAAGCTCAAATTGGAGGTGGGAGATGACAGGCGGCAAACGGTGGTTGGATGCGTGGAGGTTCTATGTGTGAATCTATGTTTTCAAATGCAAGTGAGACAACTACGAACCTTTCAAATGCTGTTGTGGCGGTGGTTGATAGAGATGGTGATGGCGAGCGGCTGCAAATTTCTAGTTTTGGGTTAAGGGGATTGGGGTGGGCGTCAGGGGTTGATGAAGAAGATAGTTTTTCCTTTTTATTTTATTTTTTTAATTTTTAATTTAAGTTTTAAATTATTTTATGGGAAAAGTATTAAATCACAATTTTGTCCTTTAAAATTGATTAAGATGTGATCAAAAATTATTTTTTTGGGTCAACTAACAGCAGATTGGATGGAAACCGTCAATTGGGGCCTTAATTGTTACGATTTGAAAGGCTGGAAGTGATGACTGCAACGATTGGAAGTTTAGGGAAAAGTCTGCAATAGTTTGAAAGGTTTGGAACCTCAATCGCAATTATCCCTTACGTTTATTGTGGGTTTCGTTACATAAATCAAATTTTAATGTAATTTAATTTTAACAATGATACGCACAATAAATTTGAATTTTCAAATGGCGAAACTCAAAATCATACAAAAATATGTTAAAACTATCGTGTAATTGAGTAATCATTTCTTGTAGAATCGACAATCCGGACCCGTTTGTCCACTTTGTTACTTTTAAGCAATTTACGTGATTGCGGTGCATATTTTTTTAACAAACAACGCGTCGATTTCATTTTTGTAAGTTTAGTGATCAAAATTCGATCACTTTAAAATTTAGTGAGCAATTGAAGACATTTTTCTACGTGACAACATAGCATATATTCCAATTAATTTAAATGTAGGAACAACTCACATTGTTGTAACGTTCTATTAGATATTTTTCCGTACTCATTTTCAACAACACATTCTTACAATAAAATATTCCTTATGTAAAAAAATCTTTTTACTATTTTTTAGCTACACATTTTTCAAAAAAACACTATTTCATAACTCGTTTTCTTAAAAAAAAATAAAAATGGTTGTCAAACGGGTGCATAATAATACTCTTGTTACTTATGTGGAAATGAGCATAAAAGAGTATTTTTATCAAATTTATTCCAATTTTAGACAAAATCTGCCTATGAAGACAAAACAATTTAAAAAATTGTAAGTCTAGGACCTAAAAATAATATTAGAGACCAAATGACGCTTACTCCAAAATTTGGGACCAAACTGCAATTTACCTAAGCCTCCGTTTGTTTCCCATGTAAAAATGAGAAATATAAACGTTATACATCACATCGAACCTTCAAATTTGAATTTTTATCCCTTCTGTGGGGTCAATAACGATTTATTTTTCATTCTCATTCTACAATAACGAAAATGGAGGCTAAAACAAATTAATCTAGCATTCTAGCTCAAAATCGAGAACCCTTGGTCCCCCGCCCACCCCGGAATGGTCGCTCCAACGTACCAGCCGCTGCAGTGCATGCTTCCAAAAGCACATGAAAACGACAATACAAACTAGATGGAGCTCAAAACTGAATTTTCCCCATAAAATTTAATTATTTCAGTTTTGGTATCCAAGATTTAATACTATATTTTCTTGATTACATACATAAAAAAGCATTCATTCTCATATAGCGAGAAATTCTATAAAATCAAGTGTATGACATCAATCTTGAATCCAAACAAACCCTCTGTTTTGTAACAGCAGCATCACATTTCTCTCCTGGATTTATCATATCCTTTAGACTCGGGACAACCCCAATTTTCATCTCTCTCTATACATTCTTCGCCCACAGAAATTAAGATCGTGTAGACAAAGTAAAAAAACTCATTTTTACCAATTCGTTGTCATCCCCGCAATTACTTGCATTCTCTTTCCACGCTTCATATAGTTCTATATATCCATAGATATTTGCATATTTAGTATAATTTATATATTGCATTTGTGATATAAGTAGTGAATCAGTGGTGAGCGAGACGCTACATGGCATGCATGAAGTTGGGTTCCAAAGCAGACGTGTTTCTCCTTGATGACCACACCTGGTTAGTCTTTTTCCGTAATCTGAGAATATTTTGAACCCATGTTTTTCAATTTGTTCGAAATTTTGGGATATAATGGTATTTTTTGTTTGATTTCGATAATTTTGACAGAATTGGTAGGTTATCTTTACAAGTTGTTTTTTAGTGAAATTGCATATATGTCATTATTATGTTTGAAACTAATTTCCTAAACCTGCTCTTTTGTGAAGGAATAGTGATATTCGTGGAATTCAGTCTTAAAACTGGCTTAAAAGTAGAGGATATCTAAGTGGTTATAAACCCACAGGTGAAGCCTTTACTAAATGTAGCAACGTAGGAAGTAATTATGGTCATTACATTTAGGCACGGACATCGAATTTGGGTAAAAGTATTGTGGTCTGATTCATTCAATAAATCTTTGATTTTGGAACTTCTTTTGTTGTCTACTTTTGCATTTATTTTTTTGTGCAATTGTGTCATATATTGGCATTTCTGTTTAATGGTAGAAAAGTTTGTACAATGTATACCAACACCAGAAGTTACTGTAATTTGTATAGTGCTGTATATCCGTCATAGCCATCTATGATATCATTCAACCAATATAGTTTCTTACTGGGAATGTGTGTTTCACTAGATTATTAGTTTCTGTATAGATACATTGCAGTAGTCGTGCTATAGCAGATTCATATGATGCATTGGTTGTGCTAATATCTTGGCTTTTAAAGAATTTAATTTTTCTAAAAATAATTGTTCTGTGTAGGCTCTGCTCCACTGGGCTTTCCAGTGATGTTTGCATTGAAGTTGAAGAGAAGTCCTTCCATCTTCACAAGGTCTTATTCATATGCGGAGTTTGAAAATTCGATTGTACATTAACATGTATTGTGAATGACGTGCAGCATACTTTCATCCTTTTCGTGTTTCCTCTTTCGGTTTCTTTGTCCAATTTTTTCCCTTTCCTTTGCCAGCATCTAGTGAGTGCAGAAAAGAGAATAATGTACATGTAGGCCATGTCTGGAAATGCATTTGTTCATTTATTGCAATGTGTCGTATAAACCACATAAGCTGCCTTCACGAATTACCACACATTTTCTTTTAAATGAGATCTTACTCATTTGACGCATGAGAAACATCAGCATATTCTTTGAAGTCTGACGAGTTCGTGGCATGTTTAATCCTCAACATTTCCATGTGATACAGTATTTAGATCTTCAATTCTCTTTGATAGTTGTTGTCCTTTATCTATCTATATACTTGCTTGTGGACTATCGTTGACTCCTTTCGTCTATATATTCCAGTTTCCACTGTTGTCCAGGAGCAGGTTTTTGGAAAAACTTATCCAAGAATTTCCTGAGAATGAGAAATGTGTTTTGGAACTTCAAACTATACCTGGTGGAGCAAAAACATTTTTGCTCATAGCCAAGTTCTGTTATGATGTTAAATTTGAACTCACAGCGACTAATGTGGTCAGTCTTAGGTGTGCGGCTGAGTATCTTGAAATGAATGAAGATTATGGAGAAGGAAACCTTATTAAACAAACCGAAAGTTTTCTCAATGAAGTATTTGGGAGTTGGGTAGACACTTTTAAAGCCCTCGAAACTTGTGAAGACGCCCTTCCCCTTGCAGAAGAACTTCATATAGTTTCACAGTGCATTGATCGCCTGGCAATGAAAGCTTGTGCAGAACCAATTCTTATGTGTAGGCCTGTGTCAGGACGAAGTGCCGCTCAGAGTCCAGTCAGTACTTTTCTATGGAATGGTATACACTCAACTTCCAAGCAAAATACCCCAACTGAGGATTGGTGGAATGAGGACGTGGCATTTCTTAAATTGCCTTTGTTCAAGAGGTTTATGCTGGCTGTTGCTATTAAAGGCATGAAACCCCAGAAAATTGCTGAGGTGGTAATGTTCTATGCCAAGAGGTATCTCCCGTTAAATGGTAGGCAGTCAAGCTTTCAGAATGGGAACAATCGCACGCATGGATCAACGCTTCACATTACATCTGATGCCGATCAGAGGACTCTACTTGAAGAGATAGTTCAATTACTACCAAATCAAAAGGGTGTGACGCCCACCAAGTTCCTGCTTAAACTTCTGCGAACATCCATAATCCTACAGGCAAGTACATCCTGTCGAGAGAATTTGGAAAGGAAAATCGGGGCCCAATTCGATCAAGCAGTTCTGGAAGATCTTCTAATACCAAACATGGGCTACTCAATGGAGACCCTTTATGACATCGACTGTGTTCAGCGAATTGTCGATCATTTTGTGTTGATGGATCAGGATACATTAAACCCTCTGGCGAACGAGGGCCAGTTAGCAGGAGATTCTCATTCATTTACACCAATGACAATGGTGGCAAATCTTGTGGACAGCTATCTAGCTGAAGTGGCACCTGATGTTAACTTGAAATTATTGAAATTCCTGTCCCTTGCTGCTGTAATTCCGGAATATGCCAGGCCAGTGGATGATGGAATTTACCGTGCGATTGATATATACCTAAAGGTAAGTAGTCTATTTGAATTCTTTCAATAATTACACATCCACAAGAATGGAGAGAGATACACTCACGCACAATATATATTCATACGTGGAATATGTGAAACTTGTTGGAACCTGACTGGAATTTGCTTGTGCAATTGATTTGGATATATCTAGACTTGATGAACTACAGAAAACACCTGCATCATGAGATTTTTTTTGCTTAGTAAAATGTGTCTAAGTACCCCATGTGCTCTTTAATGTTTGAAAGTATCGCAAAACATAAAATGGGTATCAAGCAGGCACTGTGCGGGATGGGGAGGCTTAGTTTCACGATATAGTTCAACAACCCCAGCTAAAAGATCAAGCTACTAAAGAATGGAGAAACTTAACATGCACTTAGAATTTTTTATTTATTTTTTATCAAAGCTAATGCATATAGGTGTAAGCTAGTATTGCTCTTTCAGTACAATTCAATATGAGAAATGCTACACTTACACACTTGGTACACAACCCTCTCACATGTGTGTGAGCCCCACAACGTGACCACACTTGGTACACAACCCTCTCACATGTGTGTGGGCCCCACAACGTGGTCACGTTGTGGGGCCCACACACATGTGAGAGGGTTGTGTACCAAGTGTGTACAAGTAGCAAATTTGATTCAATATTGCTAGTTCAATCTTCTCTGTTTTAATGTTGAGTATCTTTAGGCACATCCATGGCTAACAGATTCAGAAAGGGAACAGCTCTGTAGGATCATGAATTGCCAGAAGTTGTCATTGGAAGCTAGCACCCATGCAGCTCAGAATGAGAGGCTACCATTGCGGGTCATTGTCCAAGTTCTTTTCTTTGAACAGCTCCGGCTGCGTACATCTGTGTCTGGTTGGCTTTTTGTCTCTGATGACCTCGAGAATTCACAAAACCTAAGTGAGAATCTAGTACCAAGAAATGACTGCATGGTTCCCGTAAGTTCTGGAGGCAATCAGATTGACACGGTTAATGACATGAATGGACGGGTCTCTGAGCTTGAAAAGGAGTGCTTGAATATGAAACAAGAGATAGAGAAGCTCGTAAAGACTAAGGGAAGTTGGGACAACTTCCTTAACAGATTCGCATTAAAATTTAAGAAGTCTTTCGACTTAAAGTCAGTGAAGATGCCCTGCAAAGGCCTAGAAGTAAAAACACCAAGAAAAGCAGTTTCAAATGGAAAACAAAATCACGATACATGTAAGTTGGATGATCAAATACCTGATCTTTAAAGAACTTGTGTAATCGCGTTGTTTCTTTTTTTTTTCTCTTGGAAACTACTAACAGCTATTAGAAGGCATTCTTTTCATTCTGATTCATGGATTACTTATTTTAGCAATCGATTTTCTGTTATATTATATGTTTCTCTTTCCTTTCAGTATCACTTTGTTGTGAATCCATACTCCAACGTTGGAAATATCACTTATTTTTGAAGCTTGTCCAAATGGAATTTTGCTTAGCTGTTGCAGTTTATTATAACTCCATATTAATCCGTGACATTTTGAAAATTGTGATCTAAATTTCTTCAAAAAGTTGAGCGCAAAGAACAAAAATATAGAATCTCATGCAATTGATTTAATACAGAAAATCAAAAGTGGGAATTAAGGAATTGACAGGACTTTGCGGGAAGAATCAAGTAGCAGTATTATTACAGTAAAATGTAAAGAGGTCTCCTATTATTCCCACTTCCATAAATATGATCCCAATCCTCTCAAAGATGACAAGGCCTACCTTCTAATATACATCCCCCTAATAGTACACCAGTTAAAACGAGTAAACCTATTTACTGTTCTGTTCTCAAAAAAAAATATACTGGACCCTTTACCATTTTTATTTCCTTGCATAACCAGGAAAGCAAGATATCGAAAGATGAAAAACTGTCTGACCTGGTTATCCAACCCAAGTCAAAATTTGAACTTATCTCGGCCGTGGTCTTGATAATGTAGCCTGAGAACGAGTAAGCATATCAACCATTGAAGGTGTTTGATAGGTCTGAACGAGGCTGTAGCCATCTGTAGAGTCACCTCGTGCTGTTGCTCTCTGCCACGTGTGTGAGCTCAGTCCAGACAGAATATATGCCCTTCCTGATGTCTCATACACGTGTCTGCTTGCCAACCTCTCTTGCATTTCTTTGAGCTCGGCATCGAGTGCAATACAGAGTTGGTCTTGAGATTTAGCTGACACCGTTTCCGAAAGCAATGTCCTGCAGTTCTCGAGGATCGAAACTGCATGAGCTAAATCTCCAGTTTCAGCAGCAGTTCTGGCTTGTGCCATTGCATCTGCTACTCGAAGCCTATTCCGCTGTCTGTCAACTTCAATGGATGTTTCCTCTTGTCCAGCCACTTCACGTCTCATAATTCTAACTTCTTCACCTTCTAAGCTAACCGTTCCTGTTTTTAAGGGATCATTGTAAATGCATCTCACCTTCAACAATGATGTTTCATTGCATGATAACTCATCCGGAACACTGACCGAAACCAGAAAATTCCTTTCTTCATCAGCATACAGATCTCCAACAGCAACAGATCCCTTGCGTTGATCAGACATCACGCGATTGGCATAACTTCCTGCTTTTAAAGAGCAAATATGTACTCCAGGGTGAACACATTCAATGCTGACCTGCAGGTTCTTGACAACAACATTCAGAAGGCCTCCAATGCACTGTGCAAAAGCGTCCTGGATTACCCCGTCAGTCTCGATGAAAGAGAAAGTTCCTCCAGAACTCTCTGAAATCGAGTGCATTGACAATGCGTCATGATCGGCACCAAACCCAAATGCATGGACTGGAATCTTAAAACCGGAACTATCTTCCGTGTGAATAGACAAAGGAAGGAGTAACTGATGACTTGGTCCATTCTGGTTGCCATCAGTATTACTGACTGAATTTGTGTCTTGCCCATCAGAAAGTAATATTATACTGGAAACTGGATTTTTTTCCCTGCGATCTTCCATTATTTTGGCACCCTTCCTCAAACCTTCGGCAATGTTTGTCCCTCCATTTGCAATCAAAGAGCTAACGGCTTGCAATGCTAGCTGCCGTCCCATTTCAGACATCCTTAAAAGGGGGAAAAGTCGGCTGGCCTTTGACGAGAAGGCAACTACTGACAGCCTGTCATTTGGACCAAGATTCTGTATCACAAACCCCATAGCTCTCTTTAACAATGCAAGCTTAGCACCTGACATGCTACCACTGATGTCAAGAACAGTAACAAGGTCAACTGGAGCACGACAAGTTCGAGAATTTTGGTTCAAACTATCCTGGTCCCCGCTGGGAATTTCCCTGAAATTTGGAGGAGCTTTCAGATGAAGCAAGATGTTGAAGTCAACAAATGTACTCGACTGTGGAACTGCTGGATATTCCGAGTATGTCTTAATCGTAACTCTACTCCGGTCATCACAATCTTCAGCATTCTTGTTTGACGAGCTTCTCCCGGATGAGCCAGTTTGACAATCCAACAGCTCGTCATCATTGAAAATTGCTGGCTCAGGGCGGTGAAATAGTTGAGCATTGCGTCGAATGGAATTGCGTCGAGGAGGTAATTGACTGGGTACTGTCATTAAAGCATCATTCTGGAGTGAACCTATAGGATTGACTCTTGCCCTTCCAACTGGAGGATCCAGGCTCGGGTGCTGCAGAGGAATTTCTTTCCACTTTGCTCTGCAAACCGGGCAAATCTGGTTTCCGTGTTTGACATTTGAAGCAATACAATGGAAATGAAAGGAATGCGAACATTCTGCAGTGAATATCGCATGTCCATCTCCTCGTCTCATTGATGCTAAACATATTGAGCAGGTCTTCTGAAAATCAAAGGAAAACACACGAGGGAAAAATGAACTAAATTTAAACAGAACATATAAAACATTATACGAGCAGAAAAATTCAAAACAAACATAAAATGAAAGAAGAAGCAGAACAAAATAGAAAACCGGTGCAAGCCTAAGCCACATGCAGAACTTACACTCCTTTGATCGCTTCGATTTTTCAGTAATCGTATACAGCAGAATTCAAATACCATCAAAGAAATAGTAATATCACACATGTTAAGTTCGTTGAACAGAAAAGATATCAAACTTTTCTTCTTTCGCTACTTCCATCGACTTGTTCTAAACACTAACAGAAATACAGAATGTAAATAAAAGAAACATTAAACTCGAAACAAGCTGAAGAGAAATCAATAAAGCAAGCGAACCAGGCTTTCACATCAGCAATCTATCCTAATTGAGAAACAAATGAATATTTCTCCATCATCGTACTTTTCTTCAATCACATCCTTTAATTCCTCTATCCCACCAAAATAAAAACTGCAATGCCTTCAACAGTTACAGGATTCTCATAACATTTACATCCGCAACCAAACACGTCAAGTTACCACTAAAAGAGGCAGAAAGTTCTTATTCAGTTAAAGAACTTACCTTCATTTTCTCTGTCACAAAAACCGCATTAACAAACACAAGAAAATCTTAAGATTATCACATCGGTTTTTGGTTGAGAGTATTTATTTCAGCAAACAATTACACCAAAACATTCCCAACAAACTCAAATTTCTCATTCTCATCAACAATAAAGATCCAATCTTAATTAACAAATTTCTACCTGTTCTTCACCCACATAACACATTATTTAGCATAAAGAATTCAAACAGATTCCCAGTTTTCACCATAAAGCTGCATGCCCGAGAAGAATATAACTTACAGATTGAAAAATATAAAGTTGAATACAATAAGTTCAAGAAATTCCCGAACCTTTGAAGAAGATCTGCTCAAACTCTTAGAAAGCTTAAGCCGATTTGATCCCTGCGGCAAAGGTGCAGAGGTCCCGACGGCGCCTGGCGATATCAAAGCAGTGCCGGAACGACTCTCGGGTGGTGGTGCTGGCGGCGGAGATTCTTCCTCATCATCGTTGTCCAGCGTCTGATTCCTTGGTGCATAGACACACAGATTCATCCCCAGTGCTACCTTCACTCTATTCCATTTACTTCCCATTTTTGTTTATGAGATTACTTACACCACACACTAAAACTCAAACCAGCCTTTTCAAGAAAATATGATATGCCGTTCGTTGTTATCGAGAAAATTCAGGAAAATTTTAATGGAAATTTGTTCTTGAAATGGGGTTCTAATACAAATAAATAATACAACCCTATCAGTAAAATCTAAGAAAATGTAGAAGATGGTATATTATGGGGAAATGGTATGAAATGAAAATGAATTTTCCTGGAGAAAATGAGAACGAAACCGGGAGGGAGAGAGTGGCGGGGATGGTTGAATATAAAAAAGATGAATGGAGAAATAGGCTGGCGTTTGCTGTTTTTGTACCATGTAATAGAGTTAAGCCCCGTTTGTTATCAATTAAAATCTAGATTTTAATTTAACAATAAATCTAAGTCAAGAATTCATTTTAAAGTATATTTTATGGGTCTCACGACTTTTCAACAACACACTTTATCAACTTTTATTAAAATTTACTAAAAATTTGATTTTAATCACTACCAAACAGGGACTTAATACCATCCAACTTTATAGTAATTATTACAATGGTCATTCATTTTAATTTTGTTTCACTGGAACTATCCAGTTTATATTTAATGTCATTATGACCATCCAATTTGATATTATTTCATTATGACCACTCAATTTTGTACCACATTTCACCATGGTAATTCAATATCATATAATGTTTCAACATGACCATCCAACTTCTTTTCAGTAATTTTAAAATGGGTAAAACGATAACTTTACATTATATATATAAAAAAATAATTATTTACAAAAAAAAAACATTACTTAAAAAAACAAAATGAAATTATTTCATTTTGTTTTTTTAAGTAATATGGATATGCCTTTTATGTTAAGCCCTATGCTCGAATAAATTCGTGAAAGTTTGAATTTGATTTTATTGTCTACTCAATGTTTTATCTTTCTTAAAATAATAATGAATTGCAATTATCGTTTCACAAGCATTCGACTAGATAACCCAAATTTTACAGTGAACGGTGAAAAAAGCTTGTTTGGCTAGAGCATTTGCTTCGTGTAGAATGTGAGAGAAAATGAAACCCGCGAAGAGGGTTTTGGGTTGGAGAATTTTGGACACGATAGCACCCCCTTGCGTAGGTAGGTTCGATCCGGATGTCATTACATTTATACAGTCGTAATGCAAAGTAATGTAGATAGAAATTAATCCATCATGAAAAGAATACGTTCCAAGATATCATTGGAGGTTGTAGTGAGCATAAAGTGGAAAGCTTTTGACGAAATTTCGTATTTTTAAAATCTTTCGCTTCATTATTTTTCACTCAACAAAGATTTATGTACAATTTTAAAGGGAATTGGCCACAAAATAATATATAAATATAATAATCTCTTTTCTCCATTTCTATGGTTGAGAAAGTCTAAAATGTCAAACTTTTAGGTTAAAATTAGGTTAAAATATTGCAACTTGTTTGTCTTTTATTTAGATTGTGCTTGAGTCTTGACCTTGCCTTACTTTAAGATAAAATATTTTTTTTTTAACCTCTACATCTTGATTGTGACTCGAATTTAGATCTATCATTCGATAATGATTCATTCTTATCACTCGAGTGAACTTTATTACAAGAAAAAATAACTTTGAATCTATATTTGTGGGTATTTGACTATCTCGTAATTAAATGAGACACACTTCAAATCACAACACAAACGATGTCTTACCGATTTTGACTGAAAATCCACATTTACATGTCTCTTTGATTATTTTCCTTTGCTTCACATGATATCTCATTACGTTCGTTCTCATTTGAAATCAAAATAATATGAGGTGATGTCATTTCTAATATAATGTGTCGGAGTCTTCTCGTATCTCATATGCTAACAAGAATTATTTTGTGAACGATAATAAGTTAGCAACAAAAAAACAAAGAGAAATGTATGCAACAAATCTCATCTTTTTTCTTTCAGTCGCTTATGCGATGCAAATTCAACTAAAATCTTCTAAAGAAATTCAATAAATTCAAATGCTAGCCGCCTCAATTTTTGATATGTTATACAATACATTATTTTATTAGTATATTTTAATTCGATATTGTATAATCACAAGGTAATTCTAATATTACATTATGTAAATGTTCGTCAAAACTTAATTTTTATAGCTTGAGCAAAAATAAAGGAAATAACTCATTTTTCTTGTTCAATGAAATAATTATTGGACCCCCCTTCAATGCCCCAAGATTTGTGCCCGGGTCAAACATGGGCACCCCCTCTATTGGTGGGACAATAATAGGAGGGTGCCCAGATTTGACCCGGACACAAATCTTCTGGCAAAGGGGGCTTTGCCCATAATTATTTTATGATTGAAGTCAATGATCATTTATTTCTAACAGCCTTTTTTGTCTAATTTTTCCAACTTACGCTAGTGGATATACCTTTTTTTTTTTCAAAATAAATAAATATACTTGTGCACGTGCATGAAAAGGTCAAGAGGGTGGGATTATTCTAAAAAAGTAAACTAGGCAACGCTGTATCTAAATTGTTCACAAATTTATTTTATTTTAGAGGGTGTTTGATGTAAATTCAAATCAGATTTTAAGTAAATTGTGATAGAAGTTTTTAAAATGCGTGATTGAAAAGATGTACAACTCATGAAAGATATAATTAATATTGATTGTTTGATTTTAACTTAAATTAAAATCAAATTAAAATTCGACCCAAACATGCATTTACTACTCCGTCATCCCATTGAAAAGTTCATTTTACTTTCTTTCCGTACGCTCATAAATAAACTTACACTTATCTATCACAGCAAAACATGTGCCCGAACGTGCAAAAATCCGGTGCCTGTGCGGAAGCAAATTTTAATAAAAAATTTTACCATTAAAATTTCTAAAGTAGCCACAATTATTGATCGCATTTTCTAAAATTACTAATATACCCTCCATGATTTTAAATTTGCCCAGCAATAATGGCCTAAATGACAATTGACAATGTGGTATGCATTCGAGTGGTCAAATGTTGTTGGCGTTCAGATTTGGGTGGGCCCCATCCCAACGGCAATGAAATCAATTTTAGAGAGTATTTGGTGTATATTAAAAGCCCATGTGATAGGGATTAAAATCGGATTAAAATTGAAAAATTAGTCGTTATTGTTGACTTTTATTTGATGAGTGGGATCCAATAACGACCATATTTTCAATTTTAATTGGATTTTAATCCGTACCAAATGGGGCCTAAAATTAGATTTTTTTAGTAGATTACGATAGAAGTTTTTGAAATGTATGGTTGAAAAGTTGTGAGACTCATGAAATATATAGTTAATATTAATTATTTGAGTTTGAGTTGAATTAAAATCAGAATTGAAAGATTTTAATTCGGACCAAACATGGACTTAATTAATTTTAACGAAAACTCGATCAAGCCCAATATAGAAAAATTACAACCTCAACATTTTGCAAGTCATAAAATTCGGCCCCTTTGGTCAAAGTTTAGGTAATCAAAGACTTTTTCCATTCAGCCCACAATACCAAATCAAATTTGCAACAACCAAAACTTGTGCATTTCTGCAGCCAACATATACTATTTCAAAGTCTTTGATGAACATTCCTCTCATGAAATTAATATGAATTTGCAGAAATTTCTTCGGCCATTAACTGTTCTTAAATGAAAAGGAGTTTTCAAATTTATATACTAATAAAAATAGACAAATGGTGGAATCTTCCATTAGGCTAATTCAAGTTCGTGTAATTACCAAAAAAAAAAAAACTATAAATTCAAGTGATATATACGTACACACATTGACTTGAGAATTTACGATATAGAGTTTCTAAAATGTAAGGATTTTATGCAATTAAGAAGAGTCGCAATTTTCTTCGACGAGGACAAAAAATAAAAATCAACATCAATTTAAAATATGTACAAAAGACAATTCAAATTTGTACATAAATATTTGAGACGGTGTCATATCTCAATAATAAAATAATAACTAGTTGAATTCCATCACAAATGACACCCAACTCTTTTTAACGTATCTACTGCAATCTAATTCAATCAGGACATGGTTAAATTGGTTGGAATCTATGTTTGTTATGATCGCATGCTCATCGAGCATAGTTTAACAAAAAATGGTCGATTTTATTTTGAATGATCTTCGTCAAAGCTCATTTTGGTGGATTTGTTCAACTCAAAAAATTATTTTGAAAAATATGTAAGAACAGAAGAGGTCCTGAAATTGTGCCTTTTCTTTTAATAGACTTGGAGCGTGCTCTGTAAAGATTAAAATCGGATTAAAATTAAAAAATTAGTCATTATTGTTGATTTTTATTAGACGAGTGAGACCCAATAACGGTTATATTTTTAATTTTAATTAGATTTTAAGTCATACCGAACACGCCATTGGGTACTTAAACAGTAGAATTTGATTTGTTTGGTGATATATAATTTTCAAAATTGAGTAGAATTGAGAAGTTGAAAATAAGTACAATGCGTGAGCACTTTTGTTTATGAAGAGAGCTAGGAGTGTTAAATGGGGCGAGATTAACCATTCTACTCACTTACCGTCAAACTTGACCTGACTCTTGGTCGCATATGGGATGAACCTAGGGGTGGGCAATGTGTCGGATCGGGTCGGGTTTGACCCAAAATCGACCCGAAATAGCCGATTTTGGACTCTTTTACAAACCGACCCGACCCGGCTCATGCCACAAACCGACCCAACCCGAATCGGGTCGGGTCGGCTCCTACCATCAACAAGAACCCCATGGAAAACTCCATTAATGAGGAGTAGAGGAGGAAACAGCTCCTGCAAACTGAACTCCATTAATCAAGAACCCATGGAAATTGAACTCCATTAACGAGGAGGAGACGGCTCCTGCCATCAACAAGAACCCCATGGAAACTGAACTCCATTAATGAGGAGGAGATTGAGGCCGAACCCATGGAAAGTGAACCCATCTCCGATTCACACGAACCCCAAACCCAACCTCCGCTTGAATCCCAACCTGGGCCCTCCCCTCAGAAGAAACGACGCCAACATAGTAAAATCTTCACCGATACAATATCAACATCCGCCTCTCGCCTCCGTCCTCCGCCCGCACCGAAAACAAACCACCACCTACTCCCACTCTGAGACTGAACTCCCAGACTCACCTTCCTACCAGCACCAACGCAAATGCAAGCCATATTCCTATGAAGTCCATTACTGAGGAGGAGATTGAGGCAAATGTTGGATCTCAATTTGGTGGTGTTGGAGCATTCTAATTACAATAAAGATGAATCAGGGTTTTGAAAGGGTTGGGTTGGTTTGTGATGCTGACCCGACCCGACCCACAAGTATTCTAAATTTTTTTCACCCGACCCGACGGGTTGGGTCGATTTTTCAGGTTGCGGGTTTTTAGCTCAGCCCTAGATGCACCGAGCACAAGCCGGTAGCTAAACATAAACGTGACTTGTCAACTTTTTTTTTTAGTTGAAATTACCTAATTCACTCAATTTGAAGAGTCTGCTCGTGTGCGGCTGGCCAAATCACTGCTCGACTCGTACCTTCGACTTCCCACTTTACAATCTGGAGAGAGCAAAGAAGGTAGCTGGTTTTGTTTGGGCCATCTATGACATTTATGGGCCGTCCAAGTTCAAAACCACCGTCCTAAAAACCCCAAATTATGCAGATGAACCGCACTCCTACCGCCATTCGCGCCAATCTCATTCCAAACCCAAACCCAAACCAAACCAATCCATGCTTCTGCAATTAGACCAGTTTTCTCTCAAATGTTTATTCAAGAACATCTAATTTATTCGATATCTGTCAGTTCCATCTCTAGCCCATTTTGATCTGTGCTATGCAGATTCGTTTTCAGATGACTCTTATTCGGGTACCCATAACAACATTTTTGTGTTGAAGAGCGATAGTAATGATAACTGTACAGAGTTGAGTTCAAATGAGGTCATTGAGATTCTAAACAATTTGAAAAAAGAAGGCTCTTTTGCGTTGTTTTTCTTTTACCAATTAAAGGAACATGGATTTCAGCATGATGTTCACACGTACATGACAATTATCAAGATACTTTGTGATTTGTGTATGGATAGGGAGCTGTGTTCTGTTTTATCAGAGGTTATAAAGTCGGAAAAGGAGTGTCTTAGTTTTCAAGTTTTGGATTTGTTGGAGGCAATGATGAACAGGATTGAGTCCGATGGCCTTGGTTCACTAAGTAGGGCTATTCGTGCTTTGATTAAGGCATATGTTAGGTTATTCATATTTGAAGATGCCATTTGACACATTGTTCAAGATAAAGAGGCGTGGAGTTGATCCGTGTTTGTTGTCTTGTGACTTTCTGATTGATAAGTTGGCTAAACATGGGAAAGTAGATATGGCTGTTGCTCTTCGTGAGCAAATGAAGTGGCTTGGGGTGACACCAAATCACCAAATGTTTTCACACTGCGAATCTTCACGGATTTTGTAAGCATGGTAGGACAAATTTTGCTACGAAGTTTTAAGAGCTTTGATAGGTGGAGATGTGCCAGTGAATGTCTTTGGCTATGGAGCTGTGATCCGTGGTTTGTTTAAGGAAAAGAAATTGAAAGAGGCAGAGATTTTTTTTGTTCGCATCAATGACATGGAAAATCAAGGACTAGTTCCTAACATATTTTGTTATTGCACCTTGATTCAGGGATATTGTGATTTGTGACTGTGAGTCTGGGAACATAATGAAAGCTTTGGCTTTCCACGATGAGATGGGGTAGCCAAACTAATTCTATGAAGACTATGATCGTTACTTCAATCCTTCCGTGCTTGACGAAATGAAGGCTAGAAAGATGGTTCCAGATATTAAGAACTGCACCACTTTGATTCTTGGTTATTGTCTCCATGGAAGAATGTTCGATGCTTTTAAGCTTATTTGAAGAAATGACGGAAAAGGGGTCTTAAGACTGATTTTATTACCAATAGCATACTTGTTCGGGGGTTCTCTATAAATGGTTTTGCAGAAAATTTTCTGGATATTATGAAGGGACTAGGTTTGGTTCCAAGCACTGAAACTCAAAACTCGATAATTTGAGTCCTATGTTTGGGTAGAAAGGTGGAGGAAGCGGAAATGCATTTGTGTAGTTTGGAAGATAAGTCTAGGAAACTATTGTGCCGTGATTAAAGGCTACTGTGAATCTGATAATATGATGAAGGCGTATAAACTATTCCTCTGGTTTTTCAAAGAAGGGCGATATGTGAAAAAGACTTCTTGTTTGAAACTTTTTAGCACCCTCTGTAGGGGAGGTAAATATGACCTGACTGTCAAATTATTTGAGATGGTGCTATCTTTAGACGGTTGTGCTACATGTACATATTGATTTACATAATCATTTACATATAGTGAGATGCGATTGCACCTCAGACCATTATATGACTCTATTATGTACAAGTATCATTATTTATCTTTAGACAACCGTCCTTTTAAGAAAATGTATTGCTTACTTCACTTTGTTGTGCTAGAAATATGAAAAAAGCCTTATGGGCATTTGACAATATGGATTTAGAGGATTATCTCTGATGACCTCTTCATTGATATGAAGGATAGGGGTTTTAGTGGTGACATGGTTACTTATAATGTATCGCTGATGGTCTTTTAAAAGAAAATCAGAGAAGTGCTCCATCTCGAACAGACGACAGAAGAAACACGGAAGTGAAGCAGGTGGCTGCGGTTCTTTGGTGTGAAATGGAGGAGATGAGATTAATAGATGTCATTAGCTACACAGCTTTAATCGACTATCTCTGCCAATCAGGTAACCTTAAAGATGCTCTTGGCATCTTTCATGAATTGATTGATAGAGGTGTAGTACCTGATACTGTGGCATACACACCCCTCGTATCCGGCTATTGCAAGCATGGAAATGTGGACAAGTCTATTACTCATATGAATCATATGAGAACCAAAGGGAATACAACCAGATAGTTTAATCATGTCAACAGTAGTAAAAGCAGGGTTGCTTTTGCAGAAGAAACTGGGAATTTGTTTCAGCTATTTATGAAGGTAGGTAAACTCTCAACATTCTTTGTGAAAACACCGAAAGGTACAATATTGCACACTATCAACATTAAATAAGAATTTATTTATTTAAATCTAATCTTCAAAATTACAATCTCATCGTCATGCAAGGTCGAATGAAATCAAAGTAGCAAATGCAAATCTCTCTTAGAGCTGTCAGCACATTGCACAATACTAAGAAACGCATTCTCATGACAAGGTAAGACAAGTTTGGAATTGTTGTCAAATCCAAATTGTTCTTGTGCTTGATGAAGCAAGAATTTGAAGAGAGGATGGTTTAATAAGCTTAAATCGACAATATATCTCTTGCAGTTTTCCCCTACATATACCACAAAATGACCTTCTGGAACATCTTTTGGGACAAACTCATAATCTTCATGTAGGCAGCTGCTCTTAGGATAATCCCATGTTAAAAGGTTGAACACATTGGAAGCTGTTCTTTTGATCTTCCTAAGGTATATTTTGACACAATTTTCTTTTCTCATTCTCATCCACGTAGGAGGGAGTCTCTGAGAGAGATGTGCGCGCGCGTATATATGTATCAACTTCGTGCTTATGTGTGTGTGTATATATATATACTTGAATGAATATATGTAGGATATCAAAAGATATTTCGAAGGGGTACAAGTCACATTTTTCCTTTAAAGACACATTATCTTTGTCTGCTGCATCAATTATTAGTCTATTGACCGCTTAAAATAACTTATTTAAAAGTTTAAATAAGTTGGAGAGTGATGGTATTTGTATCAACTTTGTTACCTTCTAATTATAATTATTATCTGTTTATGACTTTCTATATACTTGCATGTGGAGTGTTGATTATCTGTTTATGTATATGCATTCACACCAGCTATTCTTTTTTTTTTTTTTTTAACTATATTATAATTATATCACGCTAATTAATTTATGAATTATTCATGAAAGCACTGAAATATCAGATATACACACGAAAATCTTATGATTATTACAAATCAAAACAAAAAGGAAATGAAAGAGTCTCGGTTGCTTTGGACATTTTAATATATGTAACATGCTTTCAAAAAATAATATTGAGAGCACACAGAATGATCGGTGGGAAGACAAAGTTTGGTATTGTCAGCTGGTGATCTTCAGAAGGACACATCAGTACTCTATAGAATAGCCAACTGTTTAACCTGTAAGGAGTCGTGGTTTTGATACCAATCATTGAAAAAATGGAAATGGGTTGATGGCAAGAATTTATTGCCAAATCCCATTTGCAGCGCAAAGTTGGATCTTTGTAATTTATAATTTCCCATATAATAATGGTTAGAACTTGGAAGGAAATGTAGCCCATGTTTTACAACCATTACTTTGCAATCACACATTTACTCAATAAAATATTTTACACGTAAATTCAAAACATTTCACTACTTTTCCACTACACATTTTTCTAAAAATTATTATTTAAAACTCTATTTTATACCAAAAAAAATGGATATTGAACAGTGGCATAACTTGTATAGTTGTATTGTAACTCATGAGATGGAATATATAGAAAAAAGGGATGCGTGAACGCGAATCCTATTTCAAGCATCTAATTTAATAGACTCTTGTTCTCTTGAAGGATAAGACTATTCTCATTTGGGTTAAAAGAATTCGAGGTTATTGAACATTTATGCAACGATTATGGACTTTTCCCAAGAAATTCGTTCACTCGGATGCTACTTTGTACATCATTACAATATACGTACGATTCACTGGGAATTGTGCCTCAATGTGGATTTAAGTCGTATCACCAGCGATTCAGATCCAGGACATCTAGCCTTAAGAAGAACTTAAGTTAATTATTGATACCAATTGAACAAAAAAATAACAAATACAAAATTACGATTAAATATTTATCCCTCATTTTAAAGCGTATCAACAATTTTTTATTTTTATTTTTATTTTTTGATGAAAATCGTCAATATTGATAAAATATTCCAATTAATGGAAGAATAAAGATAATAATGCGATAAAAAAAGATAGGAACATAAATGGGATAATAAATAAAAGATAAAGTCTTTTCATGCAATAAAATCTAATGCATTGATAAAAGATGTGTTCTTATAATCACCCTAAAAACAAATAACTTGCTTAAAAGTTTATCTATAGTAAAATTTACTT
>CAIGRQ010342133.1:0-14615 GCA_903798375.1 Fraxinus sp. D2006-0159 | reverse complement strand
CCTTTATTGCGGACGTCCCATCAGTCACTTCTATAAATATCTTCTGACTCATTGAGGGACACAATCCATCTTACCCTGGGAGGAGGTTGGTTTCACTTCGGAATTTGGGATGTCTTTGGACCTTCGGCCTTTTTGTTGGGGTCGTTGATTAGATAAGCAAGGAGCTTTGGCACTCCTAGGTTCGTCGGACCTCATACCTCATATGTTCCCCCATCGAGGTGCTTCGACCCTCCCAGGTCTGTGGGACCTCATTCGCATGCTGAAGGACCTCGGATGGTTTCCAGCTTAACATGAGAGGGCCTCGGACACATGGCTCCTTTTGACCTTGACTTTTTCTTCGGTCATCCACCTAAGAGCTCATGTGGCAGTGACACGTGGCAACCTGACATGGGACCTCGGTTTCTTGGGGGTAACATGTACCAAACGGGGGCTAAAATAGAGTGTTGTTTAGATCTTATTTTTAACTTTTAAGTGCTAACACTATGAAATAGAGGTCCCGTAGTTAGATAGTCTACTGAAGATGATCTAGGAAGCTCTTTAATTTTAATAAAGAAACTCTTTGCCAATGTTCTTATATTAGAAATTTCATTTAAATTATCGAACTTTCACTTTTTGTGCGCATTTACTCCCCATTGAGCAGAACAATCAATTTATTTTTAGTTAACTATCAATTTACCTTATACATGTTGACTTATTCGAGAGTTATTTTGTTCAGATTTACTGCCAAGAACCCATTTCGCCCAAAGCGAACAAGAAATATTCCCCTATTAGGTAAATATTTTTTAAAATAGATGTAACAAATATATATATATATTTTCGAAAATGTGTTGTTTAAAAAGTATGATAAATTTTGGATACACGTACAAAATTATTTTATTAGGAGAGTATATGATGAAGATGACTAAATGAGTCTTAAAAATCACAAAAAAAGCTCCAAGTACATGACTATATTTCACAGGTATTTTATAGGGTCTTAACTGTAGCATGGGCCCCACCTATGTTTAAAAAAAAAAAGAAAAAATATCATGCGGGCCCCACCTATGTCTTGCCTGTAAGCGCCCTGTGAAATGTACTTCAAGCATTGTTCTAAAAATGATGGGCAAAATATTTACTGGGACCTATGTGCTTTATTTCTGAATGTTTGAGGATCACATATGAAAATTTCACCTCTTTGTCCCTCTAATGTTGTCATCTTTAGATTCTTGCTTACAATCCGAACAATGAATAGAACTTGGAAAATATAGGGGGAGAAAATCTATGGAGGAGAGAGAGAAAGAGAAGGGGAAGGGGAGCGAGAGATGGACTGCAGCGATCTCGAATCTCACTGAAATGGCTTCGAATCTTGAATCCCTCCAAAAATTACTGACGAAGAAAGCTGTTTACGTCGACGATGAGACCTTTGCGAAGGCCTCTTTAAGCTCTGAACAAGCCCGTACCATCAAGGTTGAATAACCACTTTGATTTTGATGCATTTGAAGTTTAATGCTTGATTGCTTTGATCCGAGTTTCTGATGGTACTCTTTTAGCTGACTTTATTGGTCAATGGGTGCGTTGGCTGGACACTTGTGTAAATTTCACGGTTCTCTTGGTTAAGCTTTATTTGATCATTTCTGTTATCTGGATTACAATTGTTTTAATAACACTCTTTTTATCTCCACATTCTTTCAATTTCTACTTCAAATATTGTGCTATTAATTAAATAATAGAATAATGCTATCATCATTAATCAGATTGGATTTAACTTTGTATTGGGAGCTGGTGTCAGCTAAGGTTTGATTGCTTCGTTTAATTAATGGTTAATAGGTTGAGAAGTGGATATCCTAAATGTTTGCTCGTTATTCCCTTTGATATGGAGTTCATACCGATTTCTATAAGAATAAAATTATTGACTAGATGCATGGATATAAGCCTCTAGGGCTTCAAAATGAGAAAGTAAGGCTTTATATGTAATTGATTGGATGGAGACATGGAGTATATCCTTTAATTATAAGAGCTTATTCCATGAATTCATATTGATTGGATGGAGAATACTCCTTCAAGGGTCACTAACCTTGACATTATTAAAACCCACTAATCCTTGTTAATTATATCATCTTAGGAACTTATAGTTTTGAAGGGTTACAAATATGAAATATATTTCTAAAAACATTTTCATAACTATCAACATATATTTTAGGTTGAAATATCTTATTCTATGAATACTTTCATCTCTGGTTTATTGTATTTACAATCTTAAAAATGGATAGAATAATATAGAGGGAAAGTACCAAGCCCTGGACTTCAAAATTTTTACTGAGGTCTGTGTACTTATTGTAGCTACTCTTTCTTTGCGCTGCATATACTTATTTGTGTGCTATAGCTTGTAGTTTCCCAGGTTTAACAGAGAGAAGGCTTAGCTCATTGTTGTGCATATTTTTGTGCTTAACTGTGTAGTAAGATTGTCTTATTGGGGTTGACTCTATTTTTCAATATTAATCCTGAAGAATCTTGCTGAAAATTACCATATCCTTCAACTGTGCTTTCTGTATTTAAGGTGAACAGCAGCAAAAACCTGATGATTTATGCTGAAATTCATCATACAGTGTGCAGTGTGCATTCGCTTTTCATATTACAGTGTGTGAAGTGTTTAAAGTACTGATAGAGTATCAAAGGACTGTGCTAAACCAACTGTCATGTCACTGCAGGTTCTTGAACAAAGGGTAGAGACGTTAGAAAGAGAACTAGACTCTGCCATTTCAGCAGCTGCTCACGCACGTACTGAAAAGCGTCAAGCTGAGGCAGCAAAGAAGGCTTCCGAATTACGCGCCCAAGAGATTACAAGAGAACTTGAAAACACTACGAGTATGTGCACTTTCTCTCCTATCCGTAAGGCTACCAATTAATGATATTGCATGTTACTACATCCACCAAATATGATGCTTGTAGCCCAGTACTTCCAGTCTATGTCATGGAAAGCATTGTCACCTGAATGATAATTCATTCATGTTACAGTTATCATTCTGCATAATAAGGTCATTGAATTAATAAAAATAGGGATGTTAACCTCCAACAGCCAAGGGTTGATACCCCCAAGATTTCATGTTAATAAGTTCGGGTGATTGAAATTATGCCTGCAAATATGTAAGACCTATTGTGATCTTTGTTGGCGTTGGTTTTATTATTAAATTAAAAAAAAAAAAGAATATATAATGTGATGCACTGAGAAGGTTTATTAATATAAGTTGAAATTTAAGAGAAAATAACATCTATATCTTATCTGCGATGTGTCAAATGTAACTAAACTTTTTAACTTATTATTTAGGAAATATAACGTTCAAATATATTTATTCTTCTTTGGATTCATCGTGTTCATATGCTCGGTACCATGATCCTACTTCTTGGGTGATTCATGATCTGACTACCATAGGGACTTAAGTTGCTCGAAACATCTTTAAATTTGAGTCTTGTGGATTGGAGGATTTACAAACCTTGTTTATCAGCTTCTTCTGTAGTTTCCACAACGTATACTTTCAAGAGTAGTAAGATCTTCCATGGATGTTCACCATATGTTGAACCACTTGATGTAAAATGTTAAGCTATTAGATATGGTCTCGTGTATAATTTACATCTTTAACACTGCAAGCCTATTTCTTTCTTGTTATGACTGCATTACACGATCATAAATCTGTCATGATGTTATATATATATTTGTTTTTCTTGTGTAATCTGCTAGGTTCAACAGCATGGTTGAGATGCATGCCATGATTAGTCATGCTATTAAATGCTGATATCCAATTTTAATCTCCAGACCTTGGTAGATAACTATTGCAATCTGGCTAGTGAGCTTCATATATATTTGACTGTAGGAGAACCTATTAACAAAAGAAGATTGCTTCACTGCTGTGTACTATAGTTCATAGAATTTTCTAGTTTATTCTATTATTTTAGCCATGAAGTTAGAACATAAACGATTTCCCTGTGAACTTAAACACAAATATTTCATTTGAAAAAGTTTTATAAGTTGAGATGAACATTAGCCACCAAAGTGACTAGTTTATTACAACTTATAGGCTTCTCTCGAAAGTTAGATATATAATCAAGCTTTATAATTTTTTTTCTATAAAATTCTGCCCAAAGGGGATATTGAATATTTACCTTTTATTTGGTAGATTGGTTGTTTGTTGTGAGATACTAAAACTCCGTGTCTCAAATATAAACACGCGTCTGTTACGAGAAAGAATAAGTTTACATTCACATTCACTAGTCATTTTCCACAACTCTCACCTTGAAAGTAGAAGGTTTCTAGCCTTCACTCTTAGTCTAACAATGTCCTTTGATGGGTTAAATAATTCTACTCGGCTCTTATATTTGAAGGTCAAGAATAACTTGATTTTAGATAACAGAGCCAGCTTTAAGTGTCTGGAGAGGACAGGGATTATATCCCTTTCCAAATTGAGTTTTGGCCATAGTTATTTAAAACGGACCGTCCGGTTCGGTCCAGGAGCCAGCGAAGCTGATAGCGGTCCTGTCCGGGTGCATTAATTTTTTAAGTCAGCAAAGGAACCGATCAAGAACCATTTAGACCATTCAATAACCGTCCAATTTGGACTAGTTTAAGGGATAATTTCAATTTAAGATGGTAGAGATTCGAACATGGGCTTCCAGCATGAAATATCACTTCGTTGACCATTGTAGCAACTGCAGAACCTTTGTAATAAATGTGAGCGAAATATATATTTAGATTTGGCAAAATAGTTGTCATTTTGTTTTTTAAAAATATATTATGATTAAAATTATGGTCTAGCAATCACCCTGGTCAACAACTTGATCGGGTCTGCTAACTATGGTTTTGGCCTATCCATAAGAGGGCCTAATTGCATAATATTCATATTTATTTCACATATGAGAATGTGTTATACATCATCTTTTGCGATTGGGTCATTTGGCAAAAATAGTTGTTTTCCTTGTAATCATGGAAAATTGAGCCAGACTTTTTACTGAAGCTCTCGGGCATACCCTCCTGCATTATTCTATCATCATCATTCTAGCCTAGTTAACTGAAATCAATAAAATCTATTTGGCTTAATGTTTGTTTCTATATCTACCTTCTCCTAGGCGCCAATTATGGAAAGAGGCATGTCGTATGATTAATAGTCTGCATAATGGAATGTAATGGCTGGAGAGGATATTTGTACCTCACCCATGAAATTGTTAGTTTATGTTGAAGATTAATAGTTGATAACCATATGAATTCGATATTGCCAAAGAATTACTTTAGAGCCATGCAGAGACCCCTTGCCTACCATTTATGTTAAAATAATTAAACTTAGCAGTTGCTGAACTCTCTTCTGAAGTTGTTTTTCCTCCTCTTTATCAAGTAATGTAGTGCTTGTGACTTGCAGAAGTATTCGAACTGCACATGGAAGAGTTACGTGCAAAGCAAGATGAAATTTCCAAGCGCGATAAAGAAATCAAACTTCTTGAAGCTATAATTCAGACACTTGGTGGCAAATAATCAATTTCTACAAAGAGCTAAGTCCCTGTTTTGTGAATTCTACATTATCATGTCTATTCCGTCAAAAATCGAACATGAACTTCTGTATATTTTGTAATTTCACATAATGATCATATCGAAAAGTTCCAAGGAATCGATACATTCTCAAAATAAATCCATCTATGTTAGGTTAACTTAAACCCACCCCTTTCTTTCATGGTAGCAGATTCTTTGGTACCTTGTCTTCCTTGCTATTTTCTTGATCATTTATAGCATGTTTGGTAGCATGTTATTGCAGATTGTTGTCATAGATAGATGAAAATCGGAGTTTCTTCGTTGATTCGCCAAAATCACTTGCCGGCCTAATTTGCTGTAGAAGAAATTTTGACTTTGGCCCGATCACGGGGTAATTTCTTACACAAAATAGTTGGACTGTAACCTTCCAAAATAAATGGTTCCTCGTTTTACTATGGATCATTAATATTAATATTTTTAGAGGAAATTAGGCCCTGTGTGATTTTTGTTTTGAATTGAAATCGTGAAATCAAGTTATTTGCAAAGATATCTCCCACCCCGAATCCCGACCCACTTTTTGGGAATCTTCTCCTTGTTTGTTTGTGGTGACTTAAGATCGACTGGTGATAGGAGAGTTTTCTTCTTCGTTTGTGGTGACTGAAGCGAGGGTGGTTATGTAACTCTCACACGTTGGCGGTGCCTTCGCCGCTATTTAAAAAGAAAGGAGCAGACTTCGACGGCAAATCTGAAATGGTGTCACTGCTACGTAAAGAGTTGTACAATTAGCTAGAATTTTACTTGTACCCGTGGCAACTATAATGGACGATTCAGCAAGTTTCAAAAGCCATTCAATGGTTTCTCCATTGGATTTATGACATAATTCTCTAGTCACCTGGAAAGTCCTAGCTGCATATAAGATCGATGATTTTTGGGTGGTGGTGGTGCATATCTTGTGCGATTTTGTGGGTGCAGAGCAGTTCTGGTGGTGGCAGATGGTGGATATAGGTGGCAGGTGGTGACAATTGGTGTGAACTTCAAAAGTTACAATTTAAAAAAATTGCACATTATGTAACAATAATAACAGCGTAAATTACAATTTGAAACAAATTACATACATATTAACGGTTTTTTTTTTTAAAATGGAAAAGTAACATAGAGTGTTAAATTATAATCATTGTTACTTGTTAAACTATTGTGAGATTCCCATTTTCTTAAAATATATTTTTGCCATTTTTCTTTTCAATCACATATTTTTTAATGAAATAATATTACACGTAATTCAAAAACTTTTCCTTTATTTTTAATGACACATTTTCTATAAATCTATTATTTCAAAATACATTAGACACAAAAATGGGTTTGAAAGCTATTAAAACAATTTTTCTTTTCTCAAACTCATTTGTAATCACGTTCTTACAATAAAATATTCTGAACGTAAATTTAAAATTTTTTTTTCTTACTTTTTAAACATACATTTTTCAAAAAGTTACTATTTCAAAACTTAGAATTTTGTAAAACACTATAAACATGTCAAAAAAAATTGCCGAAAATTGATAAGATATGTATAAAATTAAATACATTTTAATTCTACAAGCCTTTGTTTGAGCCCCAATTTAGAGAAAAAAGTGTTTTTGAATAATAATTTTTGAAGAATATGTAGTTAAAAAGAAAAAAAAAATTGATTTACGTGTAAAATTGTTTTATTGAAAAATGTGTGATTGAAAATGAATTTTGAAAAATTGAATTTTTGAAAAAATAGGTTCAAACAAGGAATTTTCGACTTGGATGCTCTAAATATTGTCTTGTCGTTTAATTAACCCATATTTTTATCTAAATTGAAAAAAAATATCTCATAAAAAGGAGAAGAAAAGGAAAATGGACAAAGAATCAAATTGAGTTAAAAAAGTGCTTCTCTCCTTTTCGGTCCCCATTTAAAATTTTTCTTTTTTAAAAACTTATCTTCAATTCTATCAAAATTTATTAAAAATCTTATTTTTATTATCTGGACGTGGTTGATAGAGATTAAAATTGAAAATTAGCCGTTATTGTCGACCTTTATTAGACGAGTGTGACACAATAATGACTATATTTTCAATTTTAATTGAATTTTGAGTTATACCGAAGAAACCTCCTGTTTGTTCCCTATTTAGGTCTCCAAACTCTTTTCCTTACGGAATTTGAATCTAACTTTTAATTTCTTACTCATCGATCTTTGTATTTTTAAGAGTAATGTTATTTGCAGTTGTTCTATCGTAATCACCTTACGTGGCGGCGTATATGCGATGATTAATAATTTTATACATTATTGTAGTAATTTTTTATTACTTCACGTATCAAATTATTAATCGTTATATATATATCACGCTAAAGCCACTACGATATTGAAAGACCACACATGGCAATATTCTTTTTTTAGAAACTAATGGAACTTGTAGAACTTTCATTTGACGGATGTAACTGGAATATTACGGGCAGAATATGATCCTCCAAAATCTATAATTTGTATATAATTTTTGAAAAGCGGTAGACAGAAATATAATCATCCATCCTCGTCCCACTTTCACTGCCTCCGTCTCTTACCAAAACCAATCCATTTCNAAAAACACAGAAGAAAAAGCAAATCAGAAAATGGAAGGAGAGCTGTCGCGAAGCAACCTTAAGCGCCCCTTTGTTGAAGACGCTGAGTCCAACAAACCCCCTTCGTAAATTTCTCACTATATGTGTCTATATATATATATATATATTAGTTTGTATGTATTCGTTGAATTATTTGTAAATTTTCTAACCCTAATTTTTAATATTGATTCTTGAAAAACTTCGGTATTGAGAAGAATTAGAGAATAAAATTGTTTAGGAACAAAATAGAGTATAATAATTTTTTTTTTTGTTATTTCTAAATTTTGTTGAAATGATTAGGTTAATTTTCTCCATGTACTCAAAAGGTGTGTGTGTGTGTGTGTGTGTAGGCAGAATTGAGTATTGGCGAATGGATATGTACTTTGTTTTGTTTTGAATTTTCTATGTAGCGATTCCACTCGTGTGTTGTTCTTTTGGCTCATGTAGTTTGTGTCTCTTCAATTATACATTCAGGGAAAAGAGGGTGAGGTTTCCGAAAGGGAAGAAGGTGAGGTTGGGAGATTATGTATTTGAGGATTCACTTAGTAAAGATGTTCCTAATTGGAGTGATCCACGGCTTGCTTCCAAAGAGCGTACGATGAGGCGGAATGAGATTGCAGAGGAACTTCTTGATGATGAAAATAGAGATTTCCTCCCTGACATAACAAAAGCTGAAGTCCATTATACGGTATTATTGATAATTTTTATTTTTTTCAAAATTTGTGGGGCTGCATATGGATGTCTTGTATTAATTCTTGTTAATAGTATACTCAAAATGGCCCATACCGATATCTATTTCGTCTCTTTTTCTTTCTAAATAAATAAATATGAATATAAAGGGAGACATTTGAGCGAAACCCTATGAAAGGTTTTGCATTTGAATCATGCACATATATTTATTCTTAGCATAGTAATCTTCAGTCCATGGATGAGATTGAATAAGCGTTTTATTTGATTCATTCTTCAAAAAAGAGGATTTGGGTCATTCTCATAAAAAAATATCAAAGCTTTGCAATGTCCATAGGCTTCTCTCTCCCCAAGTTTTTCGATGAGGGTTGATCCTTTTTTTTTATTTTTAAACTACGAGTTGTAGTTTATTCTCGATCCCACCAACTTGAGATGGATGCTTTTATTGTGCTAGGATCATTTACTTTCAAAAGAAAAAAGAAGAAAAACCTTTATTCCCTTGAATAAATTTTGGCAGTATTTTGGAGCAGATCCTGGATCTACTTGTTAAAACATCCAGTAAATCTTTAAATTATTTATATTTATTAAATGGTCTTTGCGTGCTGAACATATATAATAGGCCTGTGGGTTGTAGAATTTCAATTAAAAAAACACTGTGATTGAATTGTTTTGTTGTGGACAATTTTTTTTTTATTGGTTGCCTGCAACCTCAGTATTAACCATCAGAATTTGTTTCAGCCTCGACTTTTAGGAAGTACTATCATATAAGTTAGTTGCATGTAACTCAGATTATTGTATTTACTGTTTTATGTGATTTTGGACCTCTCTTGGTAGCTGATTAAGTTTCTTACTCTTGGTTGTCTTGCTTTTTGGCATTTGTGGGGGGTGGGAAGGGAACTGTATGCAGTTATAAACACTTCCCACTTTTACTGCGATTATGATTTTCTTACTAGATTGATCATAGAAGCGTACAGAATGATAGGGGGTCGCTTTTGGCAGGAGAATGAAACATTTGTTGAGGAGGGCGTCCAGATAGATCCTTTTAATCTGGATAAAGAAAGAGAAGAAGGATACTTTGATGCTAATGGAAATTACGTTGAATACTTGAATGAAAATGAGATCAAGGTAGTGAATATAAATTACAATATGATTATTTAGCAGATCCAAGATTCTCATGTGAAGTTTTACAGGATGCGTGGCTTGATAGTGTTGATGTCTATGAAAAGTACACTGAAAAAAATTCTATTCCAACTAGTAACGATGAAGAATCTCGTGACCTTACCTCCGAAGAACTTGCAAAAATAAAGAGGCAGATTGCTAATGTTCTTGAGCCTGGAGAAACGGTAATCTTTCAATACAGTTGTTGCTGCTTATCATGAACGATCCTTAATTTTTATTTCCCCTCTTTGCTCGACTGTTGCTTCAGTTTTCACTTCAATATGAAAAAGTTGTAGTTAGTATCTTGCTAGGAATTACTGTAGTTTTCGAAAGGATTGTTCAATTTTTTTCAATTCCATTCCATTCATATCAATGGTAAGATAAATTTTCATGGCTTGCCTTTTGAGATCATATTATTTTGCATCCTTTGCATTTTTCTTTTGCAACATAATCCTTTAACGTAGCTGTATAACATAAATATGAGGACTTAAATGCATAACCAATATGGTGGCTGATCCAAGATACATAGGTTTGTAGAGAAATGTTCACACCAAGTACGGTAATGACATAATATTTAGCAAGCTAATTTCAGATGTTAATTATTGAAAATTTACCACTCATCGCACAGAAAGGGTAAATTAACTGTTCATGTTATAATGGCTAATGTTGAAATTCAGCTTGTTTTCTGATCTGGAACTGCTGCATTTTTCCCAGTACAATGTTGCGATTGAATTGTACATTTGCATGAACTTTTTTTATTTTCTCTCATAAGCTGGATTATTCTTCTACAGGTTTTGCAAGCTTTAAGGAGATTGAAAGGAACCTCGGGCAACAAGAAGCAGAAGATGTCAGCAGAAACTAAACTGCTGTTTGATCAGCTAACTGAAGATGCTATGAAACTGATGGAGAGTGGGGATTACAGTTGAGTGTCTCCTTCAATCGTTGAGATAATCTAGCTGAAACATAGATCCTGATCTCTTATATTAATCCTTTTTTTCCGATAATCTATATTTGTTTCGCAGATGTGTATGATGAAAAACAAGAGAGTTTCCAGCGTGAAGCAGGTCTGTCCTACAGCTGATTTTCCATCATTTCTTCAATAAGTTCCCCTTCACGTTAATCTTTTAACATGGTGCTTATCATCCTTCTCATATATTCTTTCGTTCTTGTCTTTTTTATTACTCTTAGAAAGGGTTTGGGAGTATGGGTTTTACTTTCTGGTGCTTTATTTCTTTGAGTCCTATCTCAGAAAATGAGATAAATGTCAAAACAGTCAAAGTATCTTTCTTAATTCTGTCTGCATTTCAATTTGGATAGCATCCTTTCTCTTGTAGGATATTTCAAGCTTATGGAAACACCAAAAATGGGAAATTATTTTAATCATTTTCTAGATTAGCTATAAATGAAGTTCACTACTGGGTGGAAGCTTTCATAGGTAAAGGTGGAAAGATGTCAAGAGTCTTCTTCCTTTATGAAAATTTGATACAAGTCAAATAGGATATTTAGATTGAGGAGGGGCCTAAACAATTTAATATCTTTTGATTTTTCATAGAGACTTCTCTATGGCTTTCCAAATCTGTTTTGTGCTCCAACGGTTTATATAATCTTTGGGTCCTCCTGATTGTTTGTTTTGTTTGATCTTTAGAGGGTTATGAGAAGTTAGCTCAGGCAAGGATGCAGGATACCTCCATGAGTTCAGAACAGGAAAAGTCTTATGATATTTTTAATGAAGACCCAGTTCCAAATGGGACTAACATGATTAGGCCATCTTTTATGCCATCTAACGTCGACACGGGTACTTCAAAGCTTAGCATTTCTACCACCACAGATGACGGTGATAATGCTTTTGACATGTTCGCGGAAGATGATGTAAATATTTCTGTAAATCCAGCCCCTGATGGGAGTGGATCTGTTCCTGTTCAGCCTTCTGAGGGTAAGCAATGACACTCTAAATTTAGAATTTAGCTGCATTATATAACTTGCTACATATTTGTTAATGCAGGTGGAGATCTGCAGAATGATTATGTATATGACGAGTCTTCTGGGTACATGTCTTCACCTTTAAACAGTTTTGGCAAGGCACACACAATCGCTTTACAGCATCTCCAAGAGATTCTACTTATAAAGAGCATCTTATGTATAATAGCACGTCTTTAAATATAGAGAGAATTTTTTTTTTAAACACTCCAACGATGTTCTATATTTTGGCTCTTTATTTTACTTTTTCACTAAACATTTATTGTTTTCCCCGCATTTTTAGTTCACATTTTTTGGATGTTAATGGCCTATCAATTCAGATATGATTTGTATACTTTGAGAAAAAAGAGTATTGAAATCTATTTTAAAAAGTTAAAATAGAGTCTCTTGAAGCTTATTTTTATGTATTTACTCTCTAAAATAGAGAGTATTTTGTATTTATAGAGTCTTGGATATGCTCTTATGTCGAATTTGTTGCTTCCTGAATAAGAAGAATTCAAGTTACTTCTCCCACTGTGTCTACTAGTGTTCTTCTGTAGGAATAATTTATTTTCTTTGTCAAAAAACAGAGACCATTTAACAAATATAGTGCATGTTTGTTACTGGACCATATATGTTTATTATTGCAAATATTTTTTTAACATAATTTCCATTACTACCGCTAAAGAAATTTAGATATGTTCGGTTTGTCAGTCCATAAGAGAGATTACGAGGCACTTACATTTCTCATATGTATTATTGTTTGATTCTATTGTTCTATAATTGCAGAAAATCAAAAACTTTCCTACCAGATTTGCAATAACTTAATTCGGAATTTTGGCTTGAATTTTTGTGTAGAGTGAAAAATTGGCATGGATTTCTCTTCATTGAACTTAATAATCTAATATCTGCTTACACTTTGTATGTCAGTTACTACTACAGCAGCAGTTTGGGTTACTACTATGACCCTTCTTCGGGGCTATATTGCTATGCAGCATCAGGACAGTGGTAACAAAACATTCCTGTAAAACTTGTCTTTATCCATGTCACGTGTTTAACTTTTTTTAGAGGGGTCTTATTTTTAAGCAGTTGTGGTATTTGTGCTACATATTTTATCTAATAGTATCTAAGTGAAATAAAAATCAGGAAAAAGAAAAAACTTAAGTTCTAATGCAATCAAGTGAAGCTAGCTGTTTGTGTGAGTAAGGTGATCTCTTTAGATGCTTATCTATTCTTGACATCCTTTAATGTATTGCTTGTGCATAAGCCACTATTGTGTATCTTGATTGTCATGGTTTACTGTGCAAATGTAGAAAGAATAAACATTGTATATCTAAGGGCTTCGCTCTCCTGAAGCATAAAACATCCATGCACCTTTACGCGCCGTGTTTCGATTCTGCATTTTCTTTTCATATCTGTCTCTGTCTGGTCTTTTTAACAATGAGTAGGTGCAACTGTTCTTTTTATTGATACATCTGATTTTAATGGATGCCCCAAAAGTTTGCTCGTGTGTGGAAAAGATTGAAATAATTATATCAATAAGAAGCTGAGGATGTGTGAGATGGTATGATTTTTTGAAACATACAGAAGCTCACCTGTTACATCTCTTTATGAATTCCATGGTGAACACCGCAGTGGCTGCTTTCTTTTCTTCTCTGCTTGTTCCTTTTAGGTAATAAACAGATTTAGCAAGTACCAACTCCTCATTCACCTTAAGAGGATGTGTTTGTTTGGAATTTTTGTTTTTTGCTCATAGAGCATCTGCTACCAAAGTTCTTCTGAAGTTTCCAGTTTTACAAACTTGCAATCATTTTTACTGTCCTGGATGATGGTACACCCGATATAGACTTAACTAGAAAATATCAGATTTGGAGTCTTTCCACTTATAACACTTGCTTAATGCATGCTGCATTAATGCATAGTTTGTCTGCGAGTTCGTCTGCTTTGAAATGTGATTTTGACCTTGTATATGTTCGAGTAAAGCTATAACTGTATTTCTCTGCAATCTGTCAATGGTTTGGTTGAGTGGTGATTGGCTTTAGGAATTGATAGAATATGAAAAAATGATCTCATAGCTAAATATGATTTTCATATCAATTTTAATTTCGCTTGGATCTCTAGTGGCATGACTTGTAGGTGCAAGTCTTAGTCTGAAATTTACTTGCAACGAGTTTGCTATTAGAATACAGAGAAAATATAACACCATTGTTGTTTTGTTCCTTCCATCCTTCCCTTTTGGGCTCAGTTAGAATGGCAATTGCCAAGTTACATTAATGTGCTGATTAGCTTTGTGCCCCCGGGGCTGCGTTGGGGGGCACTTCTTTGGTGGCAGATTAAAAGTATGTTTGTGTTGGGATGAGTAGTGTATTTCTGATCATGGCACATATATGTTTTTCGTGTAGGTACTCTTACAATGAAGAGTCAGGGAGCTATGAAGAGGTTCAACAAACTGTGTCCAGCTTGAGCTGAGGAAAATAGTCTCCTTGTTTAACAGATACTGTATGATACAAAAAACACGGTAGCATGTTTCTTCCTATGGATTCCCTATTTCCTTTACATTTCTTCAGTGTAAAGTTTTGATTAATTATCTATGTTCGCCTGTTCGGGTTGGTTTTCTTCATGGTCTTTCTTGGGATTAATGGGAATTGGCACGTATCATAGATACTCACTCGGCAGTAAACTAAACCTTGCAGAAATTATGCGCACCTCC
>CAIGRQ010342118.1:0-14421 GCA_903798375.1 Fraxinus sp. D2006-0159 | reverse complement strand
GATGTTTAAGCAATACCCAACAATCGGCTTGAGATTCAAATTTAGGCTTTAAAGCTGACACTGAGCAATAAATTAGGAAAATATTGATGGGCACACGAGTGATTTTAATTTTGGAATTATGTGCTTTTAGTATGTCGGCATCTGGGTGTTTAACTCTATTTCTAGGAACGCAGGGTTTGCAACTTCCAATAACACTAATAATTCATAGATAAAATTCATCTTGAAGCAGGAATTGTGGGAATAGTTGAATGGATTGTTTATTGATTTTATCTTCCTTGCGAACTTTTCCACTGGAACAAAGAAATAGTTCAATTCAATAATTTTGGTGTTCTGTATTGTCAGTTTTTTTTTTACTAAGTTTTAGTTTTCCTTAATAGTGGCGAATTCAGCTGGGGTTTAGTATGATGCGAGAGTAGATGGATCTGATAAGCAATTGGAACATATTTGTACAGTTTTTGTACATTATTTGTTTTGATGGGGGTAAGAATTTGAGAACTTCTGTGACACGTTATGTGTAATCCACACTAATAGAAGACACGTAAAAATAGTGCAATCTGCCTTTTGGTTTCTTCCCACGCTCATGTGTATCCGCAGTTTGAGCTAACATTTGAATTTCTCTAAATTGGTAATTGAATGCTCTGGAAATCAGTTATTGATGAATGTCAAAGAGCATATGACCGTTGTAATTAACTGAAAAGTTAAATGAATGCTTTTGATCATCTTTCAATGGTGTTCTGACCAGCATCTTATTAAAGGCCATCTTCTGGCATTGCTACTTGCTATTTCTTCCAGTCAGGATACATTTTTTCAATAACTCAAGATTAAGGAGCAAAGTTCCTTAATATCACTTTCATCGTAACAATGCCTGTGGCACATGGTCAATTTGTTTTACTTTGATGCTTTATGAAATTATTTGTGCAAGAATCTATTTTTGAATGAAAACCTTGAAACTTAGAGTATCAAGAAACAAGAAATATACAAGTCGAAATGGATCAAAGTTCCAGCGATGGATTTTCTAAAGGGGAGCTGGAGAAATTTTTCATGCAATATAATAAATATATAAGAAATTTTCACGGTAAATGTGAAAAGAGAAGAAGAAATAAGAATTATCCTGGTCATTTTCCTTAAATATGATGACACTCTCTTTGATAAATGCCCAAGTAGTGTCCCTTAACTAAAGGCCTCTAGATTGAGAATTGTACTTCCTTAATGATTTATTTATTAAGACATTAATATTTTTGTTGTTCTGTTCTTCCTCGTGGCAGTTTATTTAGAAATCAAGGCATCATTTTTGGGAATTGAGACGATTAATTAAATTATTTATAATTCAATAAATTGGAGTGCATTCACAAAAAGAGGGTCAATAAATAGGATACGCTTGAAAGACTAACAATGTGTTTCTGAGATATAAGGCGTTCAATGGATTAAGTAATTTTTTTTCAATAATTGATGTACATATGAATTTCACCAACTTCTTTCAATTAATATCTCCATCTTCATGAACTCTGAGATGGTTTACACCATCAATTCTGGTGAATGAACAGTGATAATGTTCAAAATGCAGGACGGCTTGGGATACACATCTCTAATGGTTTTAGTTAACAAGATAAAGGAAATATTATGAAGGAACATAAGAGGTTTATGCATGAATTAAAGAAAGTGAAGATGTTTGTAGATGTACATTCCTAAGTATTTCGTTTTTTCGTATAAACTGCGAGGATAGCCTTCATTTGTGCAATTTCTAATGCTTGGAGTACCCATTGAAGTGTTCTTGCAATCTTTGTGTAGCTGAAGTTACATGGGGTAAACATACTCAGTAGAAATATTTGAAGTTTGTCATTGGAAGGGGAAAATTTATTATATATTTCAGGTTTACTGCATTGCATGCTTATTATCAATGCTCTGAGAGAAAACTAAAAGAGAAAAGCCAGAAAGCTAGCTTTTAATGTCTTACATTTATCAACGCCCGTGCCAATACTAAAGAGTGATAAAACAAGTTTTTTGGCTGATATACGTAGTCTTTTGGGAATAAAATTGATTGAAGTCTGCTGGCATGACTTAATGAATATTAATACTCTAATAATATATTTCATAATATGTGTCTCTGAAGCTAAACCAACTCTGCCAACCGATTTCGAAGAAAATACATGGGCGAAGCTCAAGTCTGCTATCAGGGCCATATTTTTGAAACAACCAGATTCATGTGACCTGGAGAGGCTCTATCAGGTAAGTACTGTTATAAGTTTGCTTTGTTATATCATGTTTCTTGAATGTTAACCGAACAACTTTATTCTAGGCTGTCAATGACCTTTGCCTGCACAAGATGGGGGGAAGTCTATATCAACGAATTGAAAAGGAGTGTGAAGCGCACACGTCTGCTGTACTACAATCTTTGGTTGGCCAAAGTGAAGATCTGGTGGTTTTCTTATCACTTGTTCAGAAATGCTGGCAAGATTTTTGTGACCAGACGTTGATGATTCGTGGCATAGCATTATATCTTGATAGAACATATGTAAAGCAGACACCAAATTTGCGTTCACTGTGGGACATGGGTTTGCAACTTTTCTGTGAACATCTTTCTCTTGCATCAGAAGTGGAGCACAAAACTGTGTTTGGCCTTCTAAAAATGATCCAGAGCGAGAGGTAATTTCCAAATTATTGAAACCATATCAATTATCATTTATTACATGCAGAATTTATTGATAGTGGATGGATACATTTATGCAGTTACCACCTTAGTCCGTGTAAATCTTGTTTCGCCTCAGAAATAGAAGTGGCAAAATATTACCATTGAGTATAATTAAGTAAAGCAAAGTTTATAGTTCATTTTTTTCTTCATGATTTCCCTTAAAAATGTTCTTTTTTGTTGTTTTTTACCTCATAGATTAGGTGAAGCAGTTGACCGAGCACTCCTTAACCATCTTCTGAAGATGTTTACTTCGTTGGGAATGTATGCTGAAAGCTTTGAGAAGCCATTCCTTGAACGAACGGCTGAATTTTATGCTGCCGAAGGTGTAAAATACATGCAGCAATCAGATGTTCCGGATTACTTAAAACATGTAGAGGTTTGCGTTCATTCTGCTTTATCCATCTCATACATTGACAATGGAAACAATTTTGGCTGTCCGTGTATTGTTAACTTCCAAATTTCCAGCTTTTAGATTGTAAACACTTCCCCCCACCCAATATGCAGATCTACTTTTAGTTTGTTATAGCCTCCAATAACATTAATAACTGATATAGTTGGTTATCTATGTTCGTCCAGATAAGGTTGCAAGAAGAACATGAAAGATGCTTAATCTACCTGGACCCGAGTACAAGAAAGCAGTTAGTAGCCACCGTAGAGACGCAGCTCCTTGAACGTTATATATCTGCAATTCTTGATAAGGTGTCTATGAACCATTTTCTCACTTTCTTTTGTCACTTCTTTTCCTATGCTTAGTTATCTCTTGGACTGTACATCTGTTCTATATGTCTAGGGTTTCACGACTCTGATGGATGGGAAGCGTATTGAGGACCTTCAAAGAATGCATTTGCTCTTCTCCAGGGTCAATGCCCTTGAATCATTAAGGCAGGCCCTTAGTCTATATATCCGAGGAACTGGGCATGGCGTTGTCATGGATGAAGAGAAGGAGAAAGATATAGTATCAAGCTTATTGGAATTTAAGGCAAATCTTGATAGAATATGGGAAGAAAGCTTCTTTAAAAACGAATCATTTGGCAATACTATCAAAGATGCATTTGAGCATCTCATTAATCTCCGCCAGGTAAAACTGATTCACCATGAATTTGTTTGGTTTGCCTGCTCATAACTTGCTAAAAAAATTGTACTTATGAAGTTGTACATGTGAATTGTGTGAAAGTAGGATACGCCAAATTTGGGGATCAAAGTATTTTTGGAAACTTATTTATCCCTTTTGTGGAAGCGCATCAATAACATGCAAAAAATTAAGTCAACGTTCATTCAACAAAGTAATTTTGACACCAGAAAAAATTGATATATATGGATAAGCTGAAATGTATTGGAATCCTAGGACAGATATGAGTAGGCGAGTAACTATTGCTATGGACTCTGCAATTGCAAAAGAACGTTCCAGCTTGACATTTTAGGTTATTCTGCAGATGCAGGATGAATTATTAGTTAGGTAATTTGAAATTTTAATTGGATGCTGTAGGTAAGGATGCAGTGATTCTTGTTGTTTCTCAATCCCAGAGTGTACCTTAGTTACATCCTTATGTGAATCAGCATGTCAATTGGACTTGGCTTTTATTTATATTCTCAAGGACCATATTTGATGACCTATAGTGGCGTTGTATTCCAGAACCGACCTGCTGAGCTAATTGCCAAATTTGTGGATGAGAAGCTTCGTGCTGGAAACAAGGGTACATCGGAGGAGGAATTGGAGGGCACACTGGATAAAGTCTTGGTTTTATTCAGATTTATACAGGTAGCATGGGTGTACTATTATTTAACCTGACCTTATAATTTTTTAATTGAAAAATCGAAAAAGACAGGAAAAGAAAAGAATAAAAAGGCAATGTCCGTAACTGACAGATTGGTACTGGAACTCGCTGTTGATCATTTGTTAATTTTGCTGCCTATTTGGCCATCCATTATATCTAAAATTCATGTCTGTTCTTTTACTCATTTAGGGTAAGGATGTATTTGAAGCATTCTATAAGAAAGATCTTGCAAAAAGGCTCTTGTTGGGTAGAAGTGCCAGTATTGATGCAGAGAAGTCCATGATTACCAAGGTAAAACTTCTATTATTTCCCATGCCCCCAAAACTTTTAGCCTCTATGCTCATGCTCACTTACATTTTTATTACAGTTGAAAACTGAGTGCGGAAGCCAATTTACCAATAAACTTGAAGGAATGTTCAAGGTGTGTAACATTGTTCAAAATGACTGTGATGTACTTGTCATTTCTTATTATGTAATACTGTACCACACCAAATGCACTCTTATTTCAAATGGTCTCAAGTGTCTGATGTATCTTGTTCTCTCTAGTTGCAGAGTTTGTTATACTGTTGTTGAACTGAATATCGTCTCTTACAGCACATCATTTAATTATAAATTGCAGGATGTCTCGACCAAAAGATTTATATTGATTTCTTTTTTCTGAAGCTGCAAAGTACTTTAGTGCATTAGTAGTAGACCTTAGTTTACGACTTTTGATTTGTCTTGCTGAATAAATTCAAACTCTGCTGTCATTTTCATCTGATGAGAAGCCATATACAAGCAGTTTACAAAGAGAGACATAAAATTAAATCCTGTGATCCTGTCAAAACTATCAATAAATCCATCCAAGACTCAATATTATCATTTCACTAGAGTTTGACATTATTAGTTAAATGATCTTGAGAACTTTACTCCAGGATATTGAATTGTGATCACAGTAACAAATTGAACCTTATTCCTGAATTAGTTAAATCTTTGTTTCTTTCTATTCTAACTTGCTCTACTAAGACCACTACACTTGTGAATGTGCGATTTTTTAGGTCTACACGACATATCCCAACTGCGCAAGTCATCTTTCTCACAATTTATGCTAAATTGATACTCTCTCAATGTTGACAATGACATATATCCTCGTTTCTTATCTTATCCATTCTATTATGGCCACACATATATCTTAACATCCTCATTTCTGCTGCTGTTTATCTTATGGATATTTTGTCCTTTCATTGTTAAACACTTGGTACTAGTAACTGTTTGGATAAATAACCTTTTTATGTTATGGGGATCTTCCATGTATCACTTTTCTATTTCATCCAACCGCTCTAATTCTACACACGCATCATCTTCAAGTCCTCTTTCTTTTTAATGTTAATTATCGAACCTAAATACCTACACTCACTAACACCGTGATCATATATGGTGATATTAAATTCTTCACAATCGGCATACTACATGTACCAGTCGTGACTTCTCCATCATACATAGTTTTAAATTGATATATCTGACAGAAATTTCATATATCTTGTTTCTTTTCTCCAGGATATTGAATTGTCAAAAGAGATTAATGAATCATTCAAGCAATCATCCCAAGCAAGGACAAAGCTCCCATCAGGAATCGAGATGAGTGTCCACGTCTTAACAACAGGGTTGGTGGAAACCTTTCATTACTTTTAAATTGCTCTCAAGCTTACATAATTTTCTTGCATACAAGTTTTCTGAGTAAATGTCATATGTTTAATTGGCTGCAGGTATTGGCCAACATATCCTCCCATGGATGTTAGGCTACCCCATGAACTGAACATGTATCAGGTTTGTCACAAGCTAGAGCATTTTCGCAGCCAAGTTTAATGTCTTGCATACAATTTTATAAGATAACCCCATGTTGTTACTGCAATTACTTTTCAGGATATTTTTAAAGAGTTCTATCTAAGCAAGTACAGTGGGAGGCGGTTAATGTGGCAAAACTCATTGGGTCAATGTGTGCTGAAATCTGAATTCTCTAAAGGTAAAAAGGAGCTGGCAGTTTCTCTATTTCAGGTTGGTTATCTTTCAATCATGGTTGCTTTGTCTGTTTCTAAGTCTCTGCTTCTATGTTTAATAAATCCTAGTAACGAGTCTAAATGATTCTACATCTTGGTGCATCTGTCTGTCAAATTGCCCAGGCCATCGTGTTGATGCTGTTTAATGATGCACAAAAGTTCAGCTTCCAAGATATTAAAGAATCTACTGGCATTGAAGATAAAGAGCTGAGGAGGACTTTGCAATCCCTTGCATGTGGAAAATTTCGTGTTCTTCAGAAAGTGAGTGGTCATTGTCGCACCAAATTTTATAAAGCCCCTTGAATGATTGCAAATAATTCTCAGTTGCAAGAAAAAATTGTCCTTGCAGATTCCCAAAGGGAAAGACGTGGAGGATAATGACTCCTTTGAGTTCAATGATCAATTCACTGCTCCTCTATATCGTATAAAGGTAACCTGGTTTTATATTATTATTACTTTCATTTAAATGAATCTCACCATGTAATGTTGGAGCTAAGTTTACTTGATTTGAGCAGGTAAATGCCATCCAGATGAAGGAAACAGTCGAGGAAAACACGAGCACCACGGAAAGGGTGTTCCAAGACCGTCAATACCAGGTTTATTTAAGACATTCTATCACATTCTTGAAAATTCTGTTGCAAAACGTTCGGAATTCCTTTATTTGTTTTTGCAGCAACACTAATTTAGTTTACTGTGCAACTGTTGGTGCAGGTTGATGCTGCTATTGTTCGGATAATGAAGACTAGAAAAGTTCTTAGTCATACACTCTTAATAACTGAGCTCTTTCAACAGGTATAGAAATGAAATCAATTTCTTGTGCCATTACGATATTTTTGCGCTTTATGCAAATTAAAAATGAATATCATCTTACTTTTGTGAAACAGCTCAAGTTTCCAATAAAACCGACCGACTTGAAGAAAAGGATTGAGAGCCTCATCGACCGGGAGTATATGGAACGTGACAAAAATAACCCTCAGATATACAACTATCTTGCTTAAGCAATCTCAATATATTCCCATTCTTCCTTGTATATGCATTGGTGAAGGAAATCTGTGTCCTTACAAAGTGCTGGCAGTTTTTATTGTGTACAGGAAATGATAGTTGTTATTTTTCCTTTTTGTTGCAACCTTGACTGTAACTGTAAAGTGCATTTGTCATTTTAAATTCTTTTCCTTACAGCACAGAAATGAGTGGATGGATTATCTAATTTTTCTTATAGAACATGAAATGTTTGGGGCAGTGAGTTGGATGGATAGTCATGTTTTATGACATGTCAATGGACTATTGAGGTAATTGGCAAGATTGTGATGCAATTTATAGGGTCATTAAAGTTCGAGCAATGTTTGCTGTACAGAAAATTACACCTTACTTGATTGACACGTGGCAAGCTTAAAAAAAATGTTTTTGCAGCTGATCATTTTTGGCCGACACTGAGTTGAACTGACAAGATCAAGAATTCACTTGTTGTCCCTGTTTTCGAAAGGCTAAAACCCGTAGAAAATACAGACAGCAATACGGTAATGAAGAGCCGATGGCTAAACAGATAATTAATTTTGGAAATGTGTTCCATCTGATGAACTAAAATTGTACGTTGAGTAAATGTTGGGAGGGATTTTCTGAATCCCAAAAGTGCTTCTAGAGGGCAAAAGCTTTTAGGTACAATTATGGTTGATTAAAGTCAATAATTGACAAAAAAAAAAAGAAAAAAAACACGGAACCTTTTAAGTGGTCTTATAGATAAGTTTTTCTAACTTTTTAAGTTGAAATTTACACTTGAAATGTAATTTTGAAGTTTTTAAATGAACTATGAGTGTGGTTGATTGATTGGCTTGCAAATTTTATAATGTTTCCATTGTTTGCTTTCTCCGTGAGAATTGGTAATACTTGATCTTGATCTTATTTATGAAGAGAGAGAGAGGGAGGGAGGGAGGGGGGGGGGGGGGGTTTGGAATGAGATAAGCAAGGGGTCGACACCGACACATCAACCATATTGCATCCAAGGGTATTGGTTCATTTTCTTCTTTTTTCTTTTTCTTTTCTCTAATCTCTTTCAAATCGTACTTTTTCAACAAGAATTATGATAAGAAGATTTTACATTATTGGGGATCGTGGAATCAACTTGGAGCAATCAAGCTCAAAGAGCACTATTGGGCGGAGCTTCCCAATCCAATTGGATTATTATCCAATGTGAAAAAGAAGAGATGGACAAGCCACTCAATGCTTATGCAATTTGCTGACTATTCTTAAAAGTAATTTTCACCAGATAAATCGAATCTTAGCAAGAAAGCAAGACCTTCCTAATTCGTGAAATTTAAATATTCTTTTTTAAACAGCTTATGGCATATTTTTTATTTTTATCATTTTTTAACATTCTAAGTTGTTTCTAACTTTATTTTTCGCACGAAGTGACAAATATGAATTTGTTTTAAAAACATTCGAATTTGAATGTGTGATTAAAAATAAGGTTTGATGAATTTATAAATAAGGGTAATTGTCACAAAACGTCCATACTTTTGGAGAGTATTGTGGAAACCTTTCATTTCTTGATATTTATGTCCTTACCTTTCACTTTTCGTGCGTCGAAAGTCCTTTTCACCATATTTTGACGATTTTACCCTCAATTCAATTGAAACAAAAAGAAAATAAAATAAAAACAATTAAATAAATTGTAACTATTGACCCAACCTTTTTAAAAGTGTAAATAACCTACCAAGCTTCACCTTCTTCCCAAAACTCGTCCCCACCCTATCGCCGTCCGCATGCCATTTTCAGGCCATCGTGGCCACTGGATTTTTGTACCAACACTCACATACCACCAAACATCACCCAATTCCAACAACAATAGCATCCATAATCTATATGCAAAGTTCACTGCCTTCCAAGCTGAAAATCGTCGGGAATCATGCTTTCGACCACCCCCATGGTCGGAACCCACCTCTAGCCAATTGCCCATCACCAGGCGACCACGCCCATGCCAACAATTCATTACAAACAACAGCAAAAAATGTCAATTGCAATCAAGAAATTTCGCCAGTCGCGAGCATCGCGATACAGCAAGTGAACAACTCCAATTTCGACGACGGCAGGGACACCCACGGTCGTGGACCACCTGGGCTAGGTCCCTCTGCACCTGGCGCACCTAGCCCAGGTATGGGTCTTGGTCAATTTCGTCCTGAAATTGCTGAATTTGTGGGAGAAATTAAGAAATTCGGGTATGCTAATTTTGATGAATCAATGCTGGTGCAAATGGTTAATTCAATGAAGGAAACATTTGTAGAGGTTAGTAACATCATGGGTAACCAATCAATTGACCCAATTAACAATCAAAACTCTGGATGGATTTTGCCCAGTGAAGTTGAGTGTGAAGGAGTTCCGTGTGATGAAATTGATGATGATTTTGTGTGTATCAAACTCTACCATGTGATAAAATTGAAATCGATGAAGTTTTCTTTCAGGGGAAAAGAGAAGAAAAGGCTGTCAAATGATAAAGGTAATGAAGAGACTTTCAAGAGCAAGAACGGTGTGGGGAAGGTGAAGAAGAAAATCAAGGAGATGATATTGGTGCAAAAATCATGTGGCCATGGTGACCTGAAAATGGCCGACAGGCGGTGATAGGGTGGGGGGCGAGTTTTGTGAAGGTGAAGTTTGATTGGTTATTTGCACTTTTTAAAAAGTTTGGACTAATAGTTGCAATCTGTTCAATTGTTTTTCTTTTCTTTTCTTTTTGTTTCAATTGAATGAAGAGTAAAATCGTCAAAATATGGTGAAAATGACCTTCGATGCACGAAAAGTGAAAGGTAATGACATAAATGTCAGAAATGAAAGGTAGGGACGGTATCCACAATACCCTCCAAAGATGGAAACGTTTTGTGCCAATTAGCCAAAAATAAAATGTCCATATAATTTAGCCCGAGTTTGACAACCATGAAGTCCATGTTTGAATCTCATTATTTTCAAATTCTTTTTTCTATATGATCATTTTCAATTATACATTCACACAATAAAATATTCTATACGTACATTCAATTTTTTTTCTTAATTTTTAACCACACATTCTCCTAGAACACTATTCAAAACTCTTATTTAAAAAAAACAACGGCCATAAAAGATGGGCTAAATGACAAAATTCATATTTTGAATATTGAGAAAATGTATAGTTAAAAAGTAGAGAATCTTTAATTTTACTTGTACAACATTTTATTTTGTAAATGTAATTATATGATTGAAAACGAGTATTACAAAAAAAAAGTGCGAGAAAATATTCAAATAATGTTGATAAAATAGGGGCTTAACCTAAATACAAAAGCAAAATCAACACTTCTACTTCTACTTCTACATAAAGGAGGTCCCACTAGCTCAGTATGTCGTGGAAGGGAATAGTTAACCTTTCGACCTTTCCACCAAAAAAGATAAAAAAGCTCAACTGCTTGCATAGCGTTCAAGAATTGAACAATTGGCAGCAATTTTGTTAGTTTTGATATGATTTTGGCTTATTACAATCTTTCCCCAAGTTTCTTACACAACCCCTTAAATGCTCATCAATTCAACTCAGTTTCAAGAATCAATTACAGAGTACCAAAAAAATTGCAAATTATTAGTGCCCAGAAGAGATGCTTGAGGTGCAACTCTCTTTATGAAGACAAGGACAACTCCCCAACTGCTTGCTCTTTCCATGGCCACACCACTGGTATGAAAATATGCCCATGTGGATCATCTTAACTGCAGTCTCGTGTATATATTTTTTTTGTAACTGAAAGGGTTTGTTCTGAAATTGGTTTAATTCTTGATTGATGGGATGCTTTAATACTTTTAAACTAAGGATATGCTATTTGTGTTGCCTGTATGCTGTTAGTCTATACATTTGGATTTTCATACTGCCTGTTATATAACCAGTTGAGTGACAATTTATATATTAGATACTAGGGGGCGTGCAATCGTGTGTCTGTTATTCTAATTCAAAACATGAAAATAAAGAAAAATAATTTTACGCGTGTAATGTGAAGAAAGGAAGAAGCAGTCTCAGATGTATTTTCTTAACTACAAAGTTATTATTTATTTCTACCTTTGCTTTTTGCATATGCTCAAAGCCATTTGGTTAATATGTACCGGCTTATTTGGAAACAAGAGTACATCAACTTAATGTAAATGCTTTTGCATTGGAGATAAAATTATAACTTATACTGCCTAGGAATTAGATAAAACCTAGATCTTTTTCCATAATGCTTAAGAAATGGTACAAAAGGTTCATAAATTGTGGTTGCACAGGTAACACGACTTGTATACATTCTGCTGAAATTCAAATACGGGTGGCTTCTTCACAAATATGAAATATTTGAGTTGTCATTGAGTAGAAATGTGAAGAAACTTCTTTTGGATCTCCGTTTCGTTCTTGACATACAGCTATCAACTTGCCATGAGATTGTAAGCGGGTCACATATCCATTATCAACAGGGGTAGGGTAATCTGCTATGTGCTTTCTGAAGTTTCTGAATTTAAAATGCTATCTGTTAGATGAAGGAATAGCATTTATTGTGTCAGTTCTTACCTGAGTTTTATTGAAGAAGTTACTTGTGAATATCTGTAGCCTCCTCACATGAAAACAAAGGGAAATTAAATTAGAATTGAACTTCCAAGGCATTTGTGTCGAAATGTTAACATGGGAAATCGAGTCCCTGAGGATCTTGAGTTGTCTGATTCATCCAAGAATTTATAAATCTGCGCAGATTAAACGGTCATTCTAAACCCAGAAATCTTGGAAGTTGAACTGTGTCATCTTGAAGTAGCTTATTATATCAACCCACTTTTCCAAATGTCTCTATAGCTCTTGCTTTTCATCAATTTATGTATTCATAGAACACGTCTTATTAAAATTTGTTCCTAGATAACCTCTGGCATGTTGTAACCATCTGGAAGCTACATTCTTAAATACGCAGGAGAGAAGGGATTATTTTCATTAGCACCACCTCACCAAGGAATTGACGGGGAATGGAGTGATAAATCGGGAGTGATTGTTTACAAATGGAATGAGAAAGACAACAGACCAAACACTGGTATAGCCAACTGGAAAAAACGATGGAGCTGTTGTGCTGAATATGACGAAAATGCTGCACCTTGTCGACAAGGATGGCACGTCTCTTACGATGATGGCTTCACCTTGTATTAGTTACTGTCTCTTTCTAATTGTCTGCACAGAATAAAATAACACTCGAATATGAATTAGAAAATGTGACATAGTTACTTGCCAAGTTAATATTTTGCTTTGAAAATACTTTCTGTGTGCAAGATTCTGAAAAGTATTTGCATTATGAAATGGCTTATTGTATCTCGAATGAAATATAGTTTCTTGTAAACAATTTGTAATACATATTCTCCATTTTATTCGTTATAGTCATCCCCAGAGTATGAAGTTCTCATAGCCATGTGGACAGCCCCATCGGCCTGAGGGTTGAAGAGTACTTGATTGATCATTTTAGAGAATACATCTGAACTTCAAGTCTCGTCTAGTTTCCATGACTGATTGGATGGCATCTCAAGTAGCGTAGTGAATGATGAATCTGTTGAAATAATAGCATTCCCAATCAAAAAAAAAAAAAATTAGACCACTTCAATTTGAAATTTTAGCCTGCCCCCTTGATCCACCCTTGCTAGTAGAATTTCAAATTATCTAGTTCTTCATTTTTCTATCTTTATTTTCTTATAGTCTTGTTTTCACTTCTTTTTCTATCTCATTGTACATAAATTTGAATCTAGCACATGATTGAATTATGAAGTTCAGGTGTATGTTTTTTTACCATCTCAACACATAATGATGAAAGAACAATGCTTTCGAACAGTAGTGGTGTTACTGGTATGGGGTTGGGTTCACTTCATTCAATTGGTTAAAAATTGTAACTTCTTTATTTTAATCAATTGAATGCACTGGATCCCAATGTCACATGGACTGTTACTTAACATGACTGGAATCAAATAGCATTACTCATAATGAAAAAGAAAAGGAAACCATTAGTAGCTTTTCAAGCAGGGATATAAGAGAATTGTGTGTTTTTGTATACACGAGTATGTCGAGGAAAGAGGAATATTTGAGAATAGTCCAGTAACTTGCTCTGTGGTCTTGACAAGAGCATGTGTAGGAAATGTTTATAAATTGTTTAAATTATAAATAAATAGAAATGAATAATGGGTAGTACTTATGAACATAGTTATTATACTAGACCCGAGCATCAACACGGATGAGGTACTGGGTCTCGGATTACTGTGCGAATTGGTGGGTCACTGATTGGATCAGTGAGTCATTGCTTAAAAATCATTTAAAGAAAGTTTAAAGTATAAACATTTTTATTGAGGCAAAATTAAAGTTCTTAAATTATTTATCCCTAATAATTTTTAAGTCTGTAAAATAAAGTAAAATGTTGAACTATAACTTTTAAAAATGGATGACTTGGTCAAAGCCCAATTTTTGACCGGGTCACTTGCATTCACCTAAATTGGTCTTTCCCCAACTCAGGGTATGGCCCGGTTTGTCAGTTCCTGATCGGTCTAGACCGAGTTTAAAATTGCTTGTGAGTTCTTCCAATTTTGTGAATAAAAAATGACATTTCTAACTATAATAAAAATGTATTTTCTTGCTACTGTAGATGCAATAGTAACCAATGAAATGTTATTGTTCATTTTTTCAATTTTTACTCATCAAACCCTCCAGTTTAATCTGATATGTTATTTGCATATCCGGTACATTAGTTGCATATCTGGTAAGTTGCATATACAGTATATTACATGTTAGTTGCATATAGGGTATGTTAGTTGGATATACGGTATGTTAATTGCATATACGGTATGTGGAGAATTATTTTTTGAACGATTCTATCTTTGTTATAATTCAATAATTTCAATAATACTTTACTTTTCATTTTTCAATATACAT
>CAIGRQ010342111.1:0-15376 GCA_903798375.1 Fraxinus sp. D2006-0159 | reverse complement strand
TTTTTTTTTTTTTTTTTTTTTAATGTAAACTCATTATTTAGTTACATAAACACATAATCAGAATCAATGATCCTGCGAAATATAGTTCTAAAACCAAGAAATACAGAACTGATAAACAATAATAAACTTATCATATACTAAAAAATCAAAAGAACAGTAAGCAATGAAGAAACAAATACTAAAAGCACAAGAAATTGCATAGATCGATGAAAACCTGGATAAAAATCAACGCCAATCAAAATCACACCGTTTCGATTCGTAAGTTTCAGGTGATGTGCCGTTCGAAATCTCTTTATTTCTGAGTAAAACAATCCTTTTGCCCTTTAAATTCCACCCTCAATCAATTGGTACTTTTATGGCCTTGATAAAACGGTTGCAATTGAACACTATCAAATCTCGGGCCCTTGCTTCGATCCGATTGTAGTAAATTTCAATTCGCTTGTTAGGGATTTAGGAAGGCATCCATGGATTTGAGGGTTTGAATTTGAAATAATGCATTGAAGTGATGTTTAAACACAAATATTGAATACAATTAAAATTAATGGGCTGCACACGTTTTATGGGATGTACCAAAATAATGGCTATCTGACTTCAATTATCATAAAATCAAATTCATATAAAAAATAAAATTATAAATCAAGTTTGGTATTCAGTTTGGTTCTTGGTTCTAGAATCAGAACCGAACAAAAATTATAACCAAATAGTTTTTTTGTTCAAGGAACCAAAATTATTAATTTTTTTTGTAGAATCGAATCGAACCTCTTGGTTTGGTTCGGTTCAGTTTGGTCTGGATATTTTGTCCACCCCTACTCCGGTATAATTACAAACATCAGATCTAACCTAATTTGCATTGAGATTTTGGGAATTTGAGAGAATGGCTTGTTTTAAAGCATAATGCAATGTATGCATTTCTCAGCCTTGGATTCTCAAAGACAAGTTAACAGGGACGGACCCAGTATTGAAGTTCAGCTCGAGCAGACGTTGACCGGTCAACCTCGACAATCAGCGATCGTAAGAACAATATCGTTTATTATTATTATTTAATTAAATAATATATGTAAATACATTAAAACGTAAAAATTATATATATACATACCCAAAATACTAAAGAAATACACAATACAACCTACCTACAAGATCTCATGTTTTGAAAACGTTGCAATATTTCCCCATTCTTATTCCAAAAATCTCTTTCTCAATTATAGTGGCAGGACTAGATGCACCACTAGAACTGGAAGAAATGGATATGGACTTCCGTTGTAGTTGAAAAAATCGTTCTATAATCTACAATTGCAAAATGCCTCAATTTATTTTTCTAGCTCAATTGATTAAAAAAAACAAAGTACACATTATTTGAATTGAGAATTGAGATCGTAAGTCCCAAATGGCAAATGGGCCAAAATCCAAATCCGAATCACAACTCACAACTCAATCACCCTAAACCCTAAATTAAAATTCGTCATTCAAAATTTCAAACAATAGTGCAAGTGTGCAACACATAAATCAGTGAACTAATTTCTCATAATCGCATTTCAAATTTATGATAATGATACAACTAATTTCTCATTTCAAATCAATGCACATGACGACAAATTTACTGATTGCAGAAGAACCAAGTATACCTATCAGCAAAGAAGTCAGACAAACATGAAATTTTTGCATTTCTTGAAATTTCATAATTTAACGTTGAATATGACATGACCAAAATAATTCATAAAAACTTAAAAAATGATAGCCTGCTCAATAAAAAACAACTTACGATTTCTCAAAATCTCGTGGGCGTGACTACTAATTAGGGTCTAAGTCTACTGACGGAGACGGAGTGACGGAAGGTTGTAGCCTAAAGGCGAGCTAGTCGGATTGGTGGTGGTGGAAGAATGAAGATTCACCACAGGCAATGACGGGCGAGACTCAAGAGATTGGAGAAGGTGAAGAATTGGGAATTTGGGGATTGATTTCGAATGAAGGGAGAATAAGATTTATGTTGGGCCTATATATTATATAATTAAGGATTGGGCCTAGAACAAGTGGCCCAATTCAATTAGAAAATAATAATTAAAAAAAAAAGATGATGGACTGGGCCAAATGGCCCAATTTTTTTTTTTAAAAAGACGGAAGATGGGATGAAGAAGATGAACTAGGCCACCGGCGAAGTGAACTCCCAAACTGCTTCGGCGGAGCCCAGCACGCACGACCACGCCGCCTGGCCGAGTGCTGGGTCCGTCCCTTCAAGTGAATGGTCAACCGTCACTTTCTCTCACGAAAATTGGCTAACAACATAAATTGAAGAATCTTGAAAAAAAAAAAAAAAGATTTACCAGTTTAGAATCTTGGAAAAATATCATAGGATACAAAAGCACATAACTATAAAAGCAGAACCCATATCAAGATTTTCAATTTATGAATTTTGTGGTTGGGATTGTGGTAGTGGCAGACAGAGGTGACGACTGCAGCAAGAGAGAAGAAGGAGACGACGGAAGCTAACTTTTTCGGATGAGGAAAGTAGAAGTGGTGCCGATGGTTTGCCTACGATTTTGGTGGTGGTGATGTATGGTGGCGTTTTTGGATTTTGGAGGGTGGGGTCGGGATTGGGATTTTGGGGTTGTGAAGATGATAAATTCTTTTTCCTTTCTTTTTTTTTTTTAAAAAAATATTGAAGTACTTTAATTCTTTATATTTAAAATATAAATTTACTCTTTTATCATTTAAAATTAGTCAAATTTTGGTTTGACTTTGATCAACTAATAGATGAATTAACGATTTTCATCTATTTAGACTCCAGGTACGAATTTTTGAAATGTTCGATATTGTGGATGATAAAATAAAAAGCTTGGATCAAGTCTGCAATAAAATGAAAGGTTTGGTATCGTGACAGCAATTCACCCTTATTTTTTTTTTTCTTAATTCTACATTTTTTGGGGCATAAATAACGCCTCACTTTTAGCCCTTGTTTGGTGGCCTTTTTTTTCCTTTTTCGAAAAAAAATTATTTTGAATAATGAATTTTTGAAAAATATATGATTAAAAAGTATAGAAAATTTCGAATTTACGCGTAAAATATTTTATTGTGTGAATGTGTGGTTAAAAAGTATATAAAAAAGTTCTAAAAGAAAGAAAGACGAACAAGATATAAATGGTTTAAATAATAATTTAAATATACATAATGTGATAGATATAACTGGGTCGAAATTTCTTCAACTAAATAATAATTAAAAGAGAACCTTCGTAACTCTCTTTTTGACACACCATTTGCATTTAAACCATTATATATTTTCATTATGTAAAAATAGCATTATTCTAAAAAGTAATTTATAAGTAAATACTACAATAAATAATTTTCTTTGCATAAAGTTATACATATTACATGCGTTTGTTTGTTTTTTGATTTTTTGAAGAAGTACTATAAATAATTAGTTATAAGAACGTAATATTTTTTTATTTATAATTATTATTTTATTTAACTATAAATTTTTAGATAAATATAATATATATGAATTAAGAATATTAAATGGTCGAGTGAAAATAGTAAATGCAAAATGAATAGTAAGTTCTTGTTTGGTAGAGATTATTTGAGAAGAAATTTTGTGAAAAATGTCTCTCTTTTTTTAATGTGTTTAGAAAATAAGAAAATAGTTATAAATTCATGTGTAATATTTTTTTTATTTTTTAACATTTATTAGATCATTTTCAGTGTGGAAGCTTGTCATAGTTTAATTTTTCAGGGTTTCAGCAGTCAGCAATGTGATGCATTCAGTTTGACTCTTAAATAAAAAGTTATTTCAAATTCCACCCAACCAAATGTTCAATCATTATTAAAATTTAAAAGTAAAATAAGTCCAAATAAAAATTCATCCTAACCCAAACCCACGTATGGACATAGCTTTCTCTATCCACGAACAAAATCTTATTGATTTCGAGAATTATATTTTTTTATTGGACAATTAGATATAGGGCGTGTTCGGTAGATATTGAAATCGGATTAAAATTGAAAAATTAGTCGTTATTGTCGACTTTTATTAGACGACTGAGATCCAATAACGACTATATTTTCAATTTTAATTAGATTTTAAGTACGGCCGAACGAAGCCATATATATGAAGTTCCTATAAATTTTCAAGCTATGCGTTATTTTATTGACTGGTATACAATAATAAAAAAAATTTAAAAATAGAAAAATATCTTATTATGTTTAGATTCGCGAGGCTTGACATCCAAGCTGAATTAATCTACTCGTACCACAGGCGCCCCCCTAATAGGAGGTCGTCATGTGGTATTATGTCAAACTTCTTGTCAACCATTTCGGTACAAGTAGTATGATTGATCCAAGCTTTGCGAGACGCCTTAAGCCTTTTAAAACTTTGGTTTTAAGGTTGTTTGAGCCCTCCAACTATAAATATTTCGTATATTATAAAACTGGCCTGTCTATTTCAGTATTTTGTAAAGTAGGTGTGAAAGTACTTGATTAAAAAAAAAGGTTAAAAGTTTTTTCATTGTTTCCTTTTTATTTGACACCCATTTCATTCACTGTATTGTCTGTCCTAGTTAGCCCTAACTTCCATTTTTCCCAAACATTATAGCAAAATGTAGCTAACAGATAATTAAGCCCTTGTTTGTCTACCATTTTTACAAACATGGTTTTCTACAGTAAACAATATCAACCACACATTCACCCAATAAAATATTCAACAAACAAACCAATAAAGTTTCTTTAAATTTCAACCACACATTCTCCAAAAAATACTATTTCTTACATCATTCTTCACCCATTAATGGGTGACAAACACACCCTAAAGTGTCATGGACTATTGTTGTAAGAATTAGCCACAGTTTGAGTCCCATTTGACAAGAAAATATATTTTGAAATTGTAATTTTTTGGAGAATGTGTGGTTAAAAAAGAAGGAAAAGTTTTTGATTTACGTGTAAAATTATTTTTTTGAAGAATGTGATTGAAAATGAGTTTTGAAAGAATGTATTTTGAAAAAATGTGTGTCAAACAAAGGAGTTTTATGTTGTATATTTTCTTTATTTTCGAAAACNTTGAGTCCCATTTGACAAGAAAATATATTTTGAAATTGTAATTTTTTGGAGAATGTGTGGTTAAAAAAGAAGGAAAAGTTTTTGATTTACGTGTAAAATTATTTTTTTGAAGAATGTGATTGAAAATGAGTTTAAAAAAAGAATAATTCTGGGTTGCCAGAATTATTTTCACAGGGCCTTTACAGGCCCCTCACATGGGGCCGAGCCCCAAATGTATTTAAAAAAAAAAATTAATTGCGCGGGCCCCACCATGTGTGTTGTATGTAAAACTTCTGTACAAAAATTTCTTTACATCAAGCATGATTTTTAAAAAAAATGGGGGCAAACATCAAGTACAAAGGAAAAAGGTAAATTCTAACTATGTGTTTGGGAGGACTTTCCTGAAGCTCAGAAATGCTTCTTAGAGAGAAACCATTTTGATTAAAATTATAAATGTTATGTTCAATTTTACTTTTTTTTCTACAAAATAAAAAGTATTCAGTTTTTTGGAAGCTCCTTGATGAACAAAGCAAACTTGTTGTATGGTGAAACCCTCCTCCTCAGGAGATGCCTCAAAACCGGCTCGAATAACATTTCATTTATGGGTGTTTAAGTGAACAGAAGTCTGGCATGCTAATAAGGAATAGAAAAAGTTCGCTGCTCAAGGCACGGGCTGGAGTTTCCCCTTTGGATATGGGAAGCTAAAATCAGTATTAAGTTTCAAAATATATTCAAATTTTCCAAATGGACAACAAAGACCGTGGTTGAATAGCAAATTTTAGAGCATATTCAATGCAATCATGGATTGTTTAAAAAAAAATTGTCATATAAGTAAATAGATACGGAAAGAAATACAAATATCTATAAGTTCGTCTAGATATAAAAACTCGATTAGAGGAAGTGGATCAACTAAATCTAAACTTTCACATTCTCTCTCTCAAGTTTTTTTTTCCACTCGTTATTTTTCTTTTGTATTAAATAAATTTGAGTTACAAACAGAATCTATTGAAGTTGAAATTTGAATTTATCAGTTCATTATTTTACTTCATGTAACATAGATGAGTGTGTACACACATACACACACAAAAAGGTTTTCAACATGGTCGATTAGGTCGAGTATGAAATCTCGTTCTAACATGATAATTTGGTACGATACTTTCAAATAAAAATGAAATTAATTCATGATCAAATTCGCAACAAATAAATAAAAATTTCTATACAAAATTCCAATGATAAAATAATTCTTTTATTTGTGATCAGATGATTGAACAAAGAAGAGAATGGACGATTTCATTTCAACTGACATTCAAGAAAACTTTTTGATTAAATATGTAAGGACATGTTCTCTTTACTATTTTCAAATCATTTTATATTTTCGATTTTTCAAAACAGTGAAAATGCGTTCTTTTTCCTATTTTCGAAATCACGTTTTCTAAAACAAGTTAAAATTTACAAAAAACCCCCCAAAAGACAAATTTATCGTTTTTGGTGTTTTCAATTATAATCAAGTCAAAATTTTCAAAATACGTTTTTGGTGTTTTCAAAATACTAAAAAGAACATATTTTCAATAATCTAAAAGTGGACACTCAAACACAAAATTCAAAATGAATTTAAAACACAAAGAGAACAATTCATAATTTTTTTAATCATAAAAAGAGGTGAACTTTACTCATTCAATTGTCAAGTACTTTGAATGAGCAATTAATGGACCAATAAAATTATGCTAATCTCAAATCAATCAATCTTATCTAATCATATTCGCATCCACAAAAGATTTAATGAAATGGATATGACAAAATGATAATGTCAATAATAATGAGGAGTAAATTTACACCTTTGGTTTACAAGAATGTAAAAACTTTTTTGCTTCTTTCCAAATTGATAAAGAGATACATTATTTAATTTAGCATATGTTAAGAACTTTACCCAATCTATGTTTGTCACTACTCAAAAATGGGTTTTTACAATGATAAACTCCGTCATAATTAGTACTATAATCATCGCACTTATTGATGTTTCATACTGAAGAAGATTGTTTGTTAACTGCCGTGAATTACGTGAAAATTATGAAATCCTAAATGAAAAACATATCTAGTTAGTGATTAATAGGATAACATCCTTATCAATTCTAGCTGTGTGGGTTCATTTGGATCAATCAATTTTATTCATTACATTCATTGAATTAAGCCATTCTTGTGCATGGTATGTGAAGATTAAAGATCAAGAAAGGGATTATGATTTATAAAGTGGAGACAATTTACACCCCTAAGTAAAGACTATAGCCATAAAGGTATTGTCAATATCATGCCCTATTTTATGGATAATTTTTGTTTCTTTTGTTAAGGCCAATGAGCGAAAAGGAGTTTATGTGATTCCTCTTGTGACACGTAGAGCGTGACCAGCAATTTTACAAACTAAAGTCCAAAACTCTAGCATGAGGATTTTAATTAAAAGGCTCTCAGTTGCAACAAATTTAAGTATAACCCAAAATACTTTTCATTGCAAAATCATAGATATTAGACTCGATTCAGACATTGATCCGATTGAAGTACCAAATCATCGGGTTGGTTGGACAGACGACTTAGTAATTGAACAAGTGGGTTATGGCCTAAAAATTATTTTAAAAAATTTTAAAGTATAAATTTTTTTGTTGAGACGAGATTAAAGTTTTTAAAGTTATTTTTTAATAATTTCTTTTATATTCTTAAATTATTAATTTTGTGAACTCATTTATTAGTGATAATGGTTACATTTTGATTTTATAACTTTGTATATTATATTTTCTCTTTTTGTGTTGTACAAACCATTTATTAGTTATTGACCAATAATTTACGTGTATTATTTATTCAATTTATTTTAGTTAAAATTAAAATNTTAAATTATTAATTTTGTGAACTCATTTATTAGTGATAATGGTTACATTTTGATTATATATATTCCAATTTGTGTTATGCTCAAACCATTTATTAATTATGAATAAAAAATTTATGTGTATTAAGTGGGTGTTTGGTGAGACTTAAAATTAGATTTTTAGTAAATTGTGATAGAAGTTTTTGAAATGTGTGGTTAAAAAGTTGTGAAACCCATGAAAGATGTTGATATTGATTGTTTGACTTTAACTTAGATTTAAATCTGATTTTAATTCGAGACAAACGAGACCTAAAATCTGTGTTTGAAAAGTTGGGGGAGCCATGAAAGATGTGATTAATATTGATTGTTTGATTTTGATTTAGATTAAAATCTGATTTTAATCCGAATCAAACATGGCCTAAATATTCAATTCATCTTAATTAAAATTAATGTTTTCATGCATATTAAGTTTTATTAGTGATAATGGTTACATTTTGATTATATATATTCCAATTTGTGTTATGCTCAAACCATTTATTAATTATGAATAAAAAATTTATGTGTATTGAGTGGGTGTTTGGTGAGACTTAAAATTAGATTTTTAGTAAATTGTGATAGAAGTTTTTGAAATGTGTGGTTAAAAAGTTGTAAACCCATGAAAGATGTTGATATTGATTGTTTGACTTTAACTTAGATTTAAATCTGATTTTAATTCGAGACAAACGAGACCAAAAATCTGTGTTTGAAAAGTTGGGGGAGCCATGAAAGATGTGATTAATATTGATTGTTTGATTTTGATTTAGATTAAAATATGATTTTAATCCGAATCAAACATGGCCTAAATATTCAATTTATCTTAATTAAAATTAATGTTTTCATGCATATTAAGTCTAAAACATAATTATTTGGTATTATAAAATGAAGTAAACTGTTGGACTGTAATTTTATACAATATTTTTAATGGATTAATAGCAGAAAACCTCACCTATTGAAAATCGCAGAAAACCCCCATGTTTGAAACATGTTGTGCGAAAAACCCCATATCGTCAACATCCATCAAATTTGCCGTTAAAAACAGTAAAAAAATGTCAAAAATAAAAAGAAAAAATTGCAATTTCAGTGTCCAAACTTTTATTTTTTTACAAATTAAATCCAAATATTTTAGATGTGCCACCCATAATTCCAAATCTTGAAAACTTTATTTTTCACCTAGTCCATTCTACCCCTACTTCATCTTCTTCTCCAAATATATATATTATTTTTTATTTTTCACATAAAAATCAATTAATTTAAAATAATTAAATCAAAGATAAAAAAAAAAATTCTTCTTCTTCCCACCCCTGCAGCCCTACCCCCACGTACCCCATCACCAACACACCAAACCAAAACCCAAGAAAACCCAAGAGCAATTGATTCAAAGTTTTTCCACTTAATTGACCCATTATTCGGTGTCAATGATCCGGTATACTGTGGCATCAAATCAACAGCACTGTGAATGTTATTCATCACCAGCCATGAAATCTGACCTGGAAGCACCGGAAGCACGTCCTTCACTCTGAATGGTACCTTAATTGCATCCCCAAACCCTAACCCTAAAATCATGACAAATTTCTATAATCACAACTTCCTCTCGAAATTCAACATATTTTCAGTGATAATTTAATAAAGTGAAGTGAAGTTGAAACAGTAACTAATTATCTTAATTTGATTTTCTAAGTTATGGTTTAGATTTCATTATGGACTTAGGGGGTAGACTTTTGATGATAGGGCGTAGCCATGTCAACGAGTTGAACCACGAGCCAAAACTCGAAGTTTGGGCTCAGTTCGAGCAAAGCAGGTCCGGATTTTTTTGAACTCGAGCCGAGCAAAAGCTCGGTTAAAAAAATAAGGTTCTGCTCGAGTCTTAGCAGGTCGAGCCGACTCATGTTTTTTTTTTTAAAATTCGTTATAAATCTATAATTTTGTTAATACATTTAAAATTTGTACAATTTATATGTATTATAAATAATAACTGAATATTAATATATAAAAAAAGACATCTAAACTTAGAAAAAAAATTAAAAAAAAAAAGCTCACGGGCCGGCCCAGCTCGAGTGATGCCCCAAAATGGGGCTCGGCCCCACCGAGCCCCGAGCCGACCTGCCTCGAGCTTTTTTGGGGCCGAACCAAGGCCGCCCGAACCGTCGAGCCTTTTTGACATCGCTAATAGGGTGCGTGGGGTTGGTGTTGGGGTGGAAGAAGGAGAAGAAGAATTTTTTTTAAAATTTTGATTTAATTTTTTTAGATTAATTGATTTTTATGTGAAAAATAAAAATAAAACTATTTTTGGAGAAGAAGATGAAGTAGGGTGAAAAATAAAGTTTTAAATATTTGGAATTGTGGGGGACACATATAAAACATTTGGATTTAATTTGTAAAAAAGTAATAGTTTCGGGTACTGAAATTACAATTTTACCATTTTAATTTGCCTTTTTTTACTGTTTTAACTGCAAATTTGACGGATATTGACGGTATGGGATTTTCGCACAAAATGTTTTAAACATGGGGTTTTCGACGATTTTCAATTGGTATGAAGTATATCGCAAATTGAAAAGTTTATATGGGTTTTCTGCTATTAATCTTTTTTAATGAAGCATAAACAATTAAGCTATTTGTACATTAAGTTTGACACTCTTGTTGATAGATGGGTGACGTGGCAAAATTGTGATAATTGGATTAAATGTGTGAGATGTGAAAGACAGTGAGAGATTGTGTCAAATATAAATTCAATAAGTTATGGTGTAAGTCAAGATGTACGTGTAGCAAAACTGATTACGCATATGACAACAAAGTGTTGTTGGTTCCAGTAGTGTGCCATTCTTGTTACACGGAGGTCCAACCCTAGACCTAAAATTCCAAGGAAAATTTTTACAACAGTCAAAACTTGTCAATTAGTCCGATGAGTTTATGAAAAAATACTAGCTGACCTGATTGTTTATTCAACCTGTTCAAGGACCCTAGTCGAAGAGTTTCAGGCCCGATCAGTCGATAGCACTGTACAAATTACGAAATTGATATTTGATAATATTGTATGAGTTTTCCGTTGTAATATAGAAAATCTCAAGAAATTATTAATAATATTATATGGATCTTTAGTATATATATCCCAAAAACATTGACAAATTCATGATCGTAGTCATATATTTTTAAAATGTTATTAAAGAAAGATTTAATTGCATTAAATTACAGGAAAATTAAGTCTTATAATATGATATTGCTCGATGTAGAGAGATCGAGGCCAAAGCACAACGAATTAATAACATCATTTCTTAGGTCCTAAGCTGAACTCTCCCAGGTTCCAAACATGAGAATCGAGAATCCAATGACCCATTCTTTGTTGAAAACAAGATAAAAGAAACAAATTGAGAGGTATTAAACAATAATTAGATAGAGATAATAACATCATAATAAACTCTAGTCAATTATCTCATAATTGGGTTACTTAATAATTGGATAAAAGAAAATATTCATTGAACAAACCTCACAATATCACATCATTTTCACTTTTATTTATAATATATAACTTGCACGAAACATAACTTAACTTTCAGAGGATGCTCCTTTATCCATTTACCGACATCGTTCTGGGGTCCAATGGGGCAATGATGGACTAAAGTGTACCGAGATGACTCGTGAGTCAAGGAGTTCCATGATTGGTGTAAAGTTAACGCACCTTGGTACCTTGTACTGATTTATAGAAGCACCTCTTGATATAGCGTAATCCATCAACTCTTCAAATGTACCACTTTTTACCACTCGTATTTCTAGTGGACCGATTGAATTGTCGGCAACTCGGCATTGTCGGTACACCGAGTTCAGTGACTCTTCCATAACTAGACAACAATGACTTAACACCTTCTCATTAGGGAAGTTGGTGGGGTCCTTCACTAGTAACTCCCAATACATCACATAATGACCAGGAATTGTATTAGTGTCAGCATAACTTGTGTACTCTACCACACTGCTATTAAATTCATGTAAAAGTTGGGATGCATTTTCAACTGCTTTTTGTAGTTCAGCTTCATCAGTCTTGTCTGAGTCAATACTTAACAAAACATTTCTTCTCCTTACGAAGTGAAATTGTGGTGCGGAATTATAAAATCCAGTAACTCGGAGAATGTCACCAACTCGGTATCGACATAATCCAGCATAAGTTGTGATCACGAGTTCATATTCTTTGCCAATTTCCACATTAACAAGGTCAACTAGTTTAGAAGCATGCACTGACGAGTTAGGATCGTGGGGCAAGAACTCAAAATAGGCCATGTTAGGCATGATGGTGTATGAAACTTGAGATGGCTTGGACATGGGGGTAAGATTGAGCCCAAAGTAACATTCTGAAGAAGCATACATGGTACATGCTAAAGGCAATCCACCACTATAGTAATCAAGAGTTGGAATATATTGCGCCATTGCACCTGTAACAATAACATCAAGATATTTTGTGTTAGGCCAAACTCTAGTGATGATCCCCTTCCAATTTTCCTTTGCACACTCCTTGGCAATGAAATCCGCCAAGTCGGGGTCCGGTCTAAGAACCCGAGCCATGCATTCCAGAATTGAGGGGTCGGTCACTTTTGGGTTGAGTGACCCGGTCCGTATGTCGTGAGTGAGTTGTGGCCAATTGAGTTGAAGGAACCGAATTGCTCGGAGTAGGCCGGAGGCGAACACAGCCCCAACACGGAGGACTTCTTCGCGTTCATAGAGACCGCATAACATTTGAGTGTACATGCTCTGAAATGAGTCAGGACATAGGATTGCTTCATTCGGACTTGTGTAAACATTGTACGGATCGTATGGACGGGTCTTGAAATGCTCACTTTTGTAGTAGCTTGTTAAAACGGGTCGAGCCAGAAGTCCACCAGGAGTTTTTGTCTCGGACTTCACAAACAAAAAGTACAGTCCTTTTCCTTTATCCAATCCCTTCACGTAACTGTATGGGAAAAAAATTGGAATTACCAAAGAGAAAACAACGTTAATGACACTTTTGGTGCATAATGGAACTGCAAACAAAATCTTAAATTATTTTATTATTTTAATATTATCCATTACTATGCAGTCAACCCTATTAGTTATTACAAATCGGTACTTACAGGTTCATTACAGGCATGAGAAGACTGTAAAGAAGCTGACGACGATCCAATTCTTCTTTGATTGTTGGCATGAGTTTTCTTTCTCCAGCTGAAGTTCCAGAGCTGTAATTAAACGAACAAAAACCCATTTCATCATCATTTTACAAATTTAATATAATATACATAAAATCTGGGATGAGCTTTGATTAATCACCTGGTTAGAAACTCAGAAATGGGGTGAGCAGATAAAATTGGAGAACGATCGCCATTAGCAATTCTTTGAATCAACGGAAGGAGATCTTCATATGTAATAATTGGGATTACAGATTTGAAAGTATCGCGGTCCATAATCCCGTCAAGATTGAAACGCTTAAGATATTCAGTCTGAGCATTTTGGTTGAGAATTTCAGCCAAAACTTTCCGTTGAACTGCATCGGCATTTTGAGTCATCTCTTCAATGAACTGAAGTGCCTTTGCATCTTTCTCACATACCGGAGGACCCAACGGCGATGAAAATATTGAATCACCAGCCATTCTAGAGAAAGCAAGAAGTCTTTTAGAGAGAGTATAAGAAGTTTGAGAAGAAGGTGGTGAGAAGTGCACTTGGAGGGAATGGAGAGGATTGACCATTTATATAGAAGAAGTGAGGGCATTATTAAAATACCACAAAAATGTCCACATGTAGCAAAGACAAAAAGGAAAATTGTAATAAACTAAAGAAGTGCGTGGGACATTTTTGAAAATTAAATTGGTGTTTGGTCAAAGGGGGGCAAGGGTTGCCAAACACGTCTACTTGGCTGTGTTGTAGGGGACAGGTGGCCCACAAAATCCACGTCAGCAAATAAGAATGTGTTGGGTAGTATGGACTATAGTGTGAGTCAGACTACAACGCGGACTGTTTTCTGGTAAAATTGCCGGTCCGCGATTACGACTTCCATCGGCCGACGAGGCAACCTCTGCTATACGGCTATACTTACACATGGTATATGTCATCGATTTAGTGGCACTACGTAATATTGTTTTGATTTTGGAGGTATTGACTTGTACCTGCCAAGTTTATGACATTGAGGTCTGTTCTTATTTACCTCATGTTTCGTTTTTGTTAAAAAACAATTATTTATTAGATTTTGACAAACATTAATTGAATATGTGATTGAAAAGCAGATAAAAATGATAAAAATAATGAATTTATGAAATATGTGATTAAAATTAATTCTTGATTTGTGTTAGATTTTTATCATCTTTTAAGCTAAACCTGACATGAGGTAGTTTGGAAAATGGTTACTCTATTTCGATACCTTTTGGGACATGATGTGTGTGGTACGTGTGAAAGGACATTCTTTCAACTCAAAAAGAGACGTGGAGATGCATATCTTTCTCTTAGCTAGTGAAAATTTATACGTTGTTACGAGATTTCTCAACATGTTACGTTGTATCTTAGTTTAATATAAAGTTACACAAGTAATATATAACACGTACCTATGTCTTGTATTTATCTATATTTTTGTTTTTTTGGCAAATGGTTACTCATTTTTTTGAGACCTTTTGGGGATATTTGAGTGATTGTGTGGTAGAGTGGTCTCTCTACATGTGAAATGACATTCTTTAAACTTTTATATCATAAGAGACGTGCACACAAACACATTTCTCTCATCTAGTGAAAATTGACATTTTATTATGAATGTCTCTGACGCGTATGTTATTTAGATGTAAAAGCTACATATTTAGAACCCGTTTGGTAGAGATTAAAATCGGATTAAAATCGAAAAACTAGTCGTTATTGTTGACTTTATTAGACGAGTGAGACCCAATAACGACTATATTTTCAATTTTAATCGGTACCAAACAGACTCTTAATATGATACACATACCTATGTTTAGTACTTGCCTCCTATTTCTCTTTTTCCAAATACCTTTTGGAGCGTATACAAGTGATGTTCGTAGTATGACTAGCTAGTCCCTTCTACGTATGAAAGCTCATATTCTTTACACTTGTATATCAAAAGAGACGTGCGCACATAGACATTTTTCTCGTCCAATGAAAATTGACATTTTATCATGAGAAGTCGCAACATATTGCATTGTAAGTTAACTCGATGTAAAAGCTACACAATTGATATAATACACGTAATTATGTCTAATACTTGTATAAATTTCCTAAATTTGGAAAATGTTTCCCTTTTTTCATTTACTTTTAGGTATAGAGAAAGTCTACACGTATAGAAAAGAAAAAAAAATCAGAAACCTTATAGAATACACCCATGGGGGTGAGTCTCATTTTTTAACAATATTTAATTCACATGAGACCTACCTTCATGTGAGTGTCTGTACAATTTCTGGCAAGAAATCTCAGTATAAGCAGAAATTTTCTTCGGTATATGACGTGAATGGTACGTTT